>JADRCH010011484.1:0-34628 GCA_019843965.1 Rhynchomys soricoides
AGAGAGGGCAGGACGGTAACCAGTTAAAACAGCGCAGAGAGGGCAGGCTGCGCCCTGGACATTCTAAGGCTTGGGTGAGGGGTAGGAAATCAGTACAAGGTGTCGTCAGCTACATAGCAAAGTTCCTGGACTCAGAGACAAAACAAAACAAGATCCCAAATTTAATATATAATTTACCTTTTAAAGTATATAGTTCCATTTTGATAAATACATACAAGTGAATTATTGCTCCAGTCAAGGTACAGAACACTCACAGCCTTAAGTCATTGGGTGTCAAGCAAAGCGGAGATTCATAACTGGTCAAAGTTCTGAGGATAAGGGACTATTGAGTGTTCAGTCCAAGATGAGACATCTACATCACTCACTCCCAAGACCGGGCAACACTGAGGAAGATGAGGTAGAAAGACTGTAAAAGCCAGACGACAGGGAGTTCTGTGAAGCCATGATCACTGCATCACGAACACAGAGCAGCTGCATGAGACCCACACAAAATGAAGGCATGGAGATAGGAAAGGACTGGCTAGGAGGGAAGGGGGTCATCGGAAAAGGGGGGCAAGAAACATTAGTGGGGTTGGGAATTGTGATCACATTACACTGTATATAAGGAAGAAACTAACAGTCAGAAAAACTACAGAACAGCAGTTTAATGCCCTTAACATGCCCCATGTTCCTTCCTTGTGGTGACTCTCCTCACCCCAGCCCCCCAGGATTGCTGATCAGTTTTCAGTCCCATGTTTATGCTAATTTAGGAAGGTCATATAAAGAAAATTATACAATATGACGCTTTGGGGGTATGACCCTTCACTTATTATTTTATAATGACTAAATATTTTCCAGGCAGGGCTGTTATATTTGTATGACCTTTTGGTCATTGTAATCAAGTTTGTTGGCGAGTGGGTAGGGGTGAGGGTGTGGGTGAGGAAGGAGGTTTGAGACCGAATCTCATTGTTTGGTCAGGCTAGCATAGAAGTCATTTAAAAATTTTTTACTTATGTGTATGAGTATTTTGACTGTATGTTTATCTGTGTATCATATGGCTGCCTACTGCTTGAGGGAGGTCAGAAACGGGCATTAGGTCTCTCTGGACTGGGGTTACACAGTTGTAAGCATTTCTGTGAGTACTGGGAATTGAACCTGGGTCCTCTGGAAGAGCAGTCAGTGTTCTTAACTGCTGAGCTATTTGTTTCTCTTTCTCTTCTTTTCTTCCTTTCTCTCTTGTTTTCTTTCTTTTCTTTGTTTCTTTCTTTGTTTCTTTCTTTCTTTTTTTGAGATAGGGTTTCTCTCTGTGTGTGTTTTTCCTGGCTTAGAACTGGCTCTGTAGACCAGGCTAGCCTCAAACTCAGAGATCCACCTGTTTCTGCCTCCTGAATGCTGGGATTAAAGGTGTGCACCACCATTTCTTTAGCCCTAACCTGGAATTCTTGATTATCCTGCCTCAGCTCCTTGAGCAAGAATTCAGTAAGTAATATTTGTAGTAAAGGCGCTAAATAGACAAAGCTAACTATGAGACCTCTTAGGCTTGCAGTTTTAAAAGAACAACTTTAATGATTTCATACCAATGTATCTAGATCCTATCCACCTTCCACTGCCCCTGAACATTCCCCCAACATTCCCCTTCTCACATTCATGCTCCTTCTCTCTGCCTCTTCTCTGTCTTTGGTAACCCACTAAATCCAGTTAGTGCTGCCTGCTAGAGTGCTGACTGATCTCATCAGCTTGCTCTGGTAAGTCTTATACAGGTGACCATAGCAGCAGAGCTCCTGAGTGCTGTGGCCATGTCATGTCCACATTCTTTTCCATTCTCTGGTTCTTCTGTCACTTTCCCCGAGCCTTGGATTTGTGGGTTGGTGGTGACACAGATGTCCCATTAGGGCTGGGCACTCATAGCTACCTATCCTCAGCACTTTGTCAACTTAGGAGTCTCTCCATTAACTTTTGCCCCCTGCAGAACAAGCTTCTATCTGTGTGCATAAATACAAATATTTGGAAGGAATTTTGACAATGTGTCCATTTATTGAAACAGTAGTAGTAGGTCCCCTGCTAGAGCCAGTGGCTTGAGCTGTGTACTTTTGGCTAGGTTTATAGTATCATGCATTTTACAGGTTTCTTTTTAAAATTTATTTTATGTGCTTTAGTGTTTTGCATGCATGCATGTGTACTACCTTCATGAATTACCTGTGGAGGTTAGGAGAGGGCATTGGATTCCCTGGAACTGGAGTTACAGGTGGTTGTGAGCAACCATGTAGGTGCTGGGAACCTAACCTGGATCCTTTCCAAGAGCAGTAAGCACTCTTAACTGCTGAGGTATTTCTTTAGCCCTCACTTTGGAGTTTTTAGTCATAGCACATGCAGAGGTTGGGGTGAAGTTGGGGATGGGGTGGTGGCATGTTCTCTGAAGGCCTGGATTGTGGCTTTGTGAGGTGAACCAGCATCAGACCTGCAGAGCCTGCATCCACATGGATCTGCCTATTGGAGCTGATGGGAGGGACTTCCGGCTGTACCTTCTCAACCCAGCCTGCCCTGGTCTCAAGGTTTCATGCCGTTGCTAATAGTTTTGTTCTTGGTTTTGCAGCCAGAACCCAAGCCTGGAGACCTGATTGAGATTTTCCGCCCTATCTACAGACACTGGGCCATCTATGTTGGTGATGGATATGTGATCCACCTGGCTCCCCCAAGTAAGAACACCAGGGTCTTCACTATGTTGGGTCTAGGGACTGGGAAAGGGTGTGGGGAGCTGTGGGCAGCAGGGTGCCCTGTGTTCTCCATGCTTCTCGATCAACCATTTGTTTCTAAGTTTACATGAAGGCGGTCTGATGTGTCATGATGCTGTCTGAGCTTTGCTCCTTAGAGCCTAGTGTGTAAGCCCCAGGGTGTACTCAAGGTGTGTGAGTATCCAGACCCTTCCCGTAAGGACCTTCAACTTCCAGGCTCCACCCAGAGAACAGCTGAATGGCTGAATCCCGCCCCTCTAGATGCAGACGGCCACGCTCTGCACCACAGAGTCAAAAGCCTGAGCTCAGAACTTGAAATCCTACCAGTCCCCACCCTGGAAATCTGCACCCTGGAAAGGTACTCCCCGCAGGAAACCCTGTAGAAAGCCTGCTTTCTTCTCAGCTCCCTACTGCCTGGTTTTTCCCTCCCAGCAAATCTCGTGTGAGGTTTGATGTGCATTGTGACTTTGTAGTATTCCTTGGCTCCCAATTGCCAGGGCATCTTTCTCAGCAGAGGTGTAACCTTTTGCTGGGGAAACCAACCCCCCGGGGGCAGAGCTGTTACACTTGCTCTGGGGAAACCTCTCTGCCTGCGTAGAGCTGTAGCACTACCATTATAGAAGCCTTTCCTTCAGAGGGGTGACACTTCCATATTGTCCCCTAACTCGATAGGCTCTCCTGGTGTCTGTGCTCCCCACTGGGGTCCGAGCCATACTGGGACCCTATCCCTCGTCTCCAGTCAACACACAACAGTCTCACCTTCCAGCTCACCAATCACTCACTCACCAATCACAATCACCAATCACTCAGCACACCATCCACCAGCAACAATAAGGTAAGTTTTCTCTTCGGTCACTGCAAATGTTTTTCGAGTCCAAGGAAGTGATCGGCACCTCTTTGGTACTCTTGGAGGTGAAGGTACCAGGACCTGGAGGTCTTTAAGGCTATGGCTGGTCCTCCTCACCTGACCCCATTTCCCCATCCTTGGACATTTTCAGCCGCAGACCACCCTAATCAAATCTCCCTGGCACTCACTTTCCTCCCAGAACCCATTTCTTCTCCAATACAGGACTCCCTTCTCCCTCCCCCTGCCTGGACTAACCTGGTCTCAGCTCTCCCTTTATAGGAGGTTGCTGGGGTGGATGGCCTGGTCAGGGTACACATCCCTTTCTTACTAAGTGATCTCTCTCAGATAGAAGAGAGGTTGGGGTCTCACACCACGAATTTCTCCACCTTCATTAAAGAGTCCCAGTGTATCATTTAGTCTTACAGTCTCCCCTTCCATGACATTTACACAGTTCTCAACAGCAACCTTCTCTGTGAGGAGTGCAGATGAGTCTGAGACCAAGCTAGGGCACATGCAGATGAAATCTACCAAACTATTGTTGCCTACCCAATTGCAGCTGAGGTGGTTCCTGACTGGGATCCTGAATAGAACTATAATGCTCTGGGGGGCATTCTAACTAGACACTAACTTATAACTCACCTCCTGGCCAGTCTGTGCAAGGTTGCCCTAAAGGGATAAAGTATTAAAAAATTCAAGAGGTTATCCAGGACAAACACAAAAACCCATCTCAATTCCTAGACTGCCTTACAGTATACCAACCTGGATTCCAAGACCCCAGATGGAAAACAACTTATGACCCACTTCTTTTTCCAGAGTTTCCGTGATATTAGGGTCAAACTTAAATGTCTTAGGGGAAGAATCCTTGACTCCACAGGCAGCAGTCTCAGCAGTGGCCTTTAAGGTCTACAGTGGGAGAGATAAAAAATCTTGTAAACAAAAATACCTGATGCTAGCAAAGGCCTTTTGACTGGCTATGCCAGTGGATGCCCAGGCCTGAGAGAGAACCTCTGGGTTCCTGTTTCAAATGTGGTCAGAAGAGTCACTGGGCCCTGGGCTTGTCCTAACCCTTGTAAACCACCCAGATCATGCCCAAGGTGCCATTAAGAAGGGCAGTGTAGTTTTGACTGCCCCATGTTCCTCACAGCATGAGGACATCAAGTCCAAATCATCCTTCAGTAGATTTCCTAGGTCTGGCCATGGATAACTGAGGGGGTCCTGGGCTCCCTTGTCCTGATCACTGCCATCTCTAATAGGGAGCCTCAGGTAGACGTCACAGTACCAGGGAGATCTATCTTCTTCTTTCTGGACACCAGAACCTACTCAGTCCTGAAGGAGTTTTAGGGACCCACATCTCCTTCTTGTTCCCCTACTGTCGTGATAGTGGGGTAACCTTACCAGCCTCACCAAACCCCTCGCCTTGCTCACTCCTTCCTAGTGGTACTAACCTGTCCCATCCCTTTGTTGGGAAGGGGCCTCCTAGCCAAAGTGGGAGCCTCTGTTTCTTTTGCACTCCCCTATATCGAGGCTTGTCAGCAGTATAAATAATGACACAGGCTTTAATACAGTTTAAAGCTTAGGCCTTCGCTTGGGTTGTCTCCTGGCTAATCTAAACTTCACCTGGCTAACTAGCCTGTGACCCACCATGTGGCTAGCTGGCTCTGTACCTCTCTGCTCTGTTGCCAGCTTCCTCTAGTATTTGCTCTTGACTCTTCTGCCTCTTCTCTTTTCTCTTGCACCATTCTGTCTCCCTGAAGTTCTGCCCTCCACTTCCTGCCCAGCGATTGGCTGTCAGATCTTTGTTACAACCAATTAGCAGCGACATGATCTCTAATACAATTCTAGATTGCCTCTAGCCATAGAGGGCGGTCTGACCTTCAAGTATCTGAGCAGGGGTGGAAGGACAAATACTAATAGATGTAAGGCTGGTGATGGGCCATGGAAATGACAGTACCGATATCCTGCCAGCATTTAGCATCTAACAATTGAAAATACAGAGACACCCCATCATACTGTGTAAAAGAGGTTACCCCAACACTCCCCATCCACTTGACCCCAAGTTCGCTGACCATTCCCCTTCTCCAAATCACAAAATCTGACATGCCTTTTCCCTTGCTGGCCTCCCAGGTGCATCACAGACTATAGGCCAAAATCTCTCTCATGTCATCTGGACCACCTGTCTTTGACAGAGAGAGTAGAACAAAGCAAAACAAAAGGATTTAAAGGAACTTGCTTTGCAATGGCTGCTCTCAGTGACAACTACTCATGTCTTTGATAAATGGTTAGGTGGAAACCACCTGGATGTGAAAGCTCCAGAGAGCTCTAAAGGCAGAAGAAAGGGATCTAAGGTGAAGAAAAATGTTTCTGATTTCTTTCCCCCTACATGCTATTGTTAAGATTTCAAAGGTTTAGGAGAACTATACTTAATACTCAAATCAGACTTCTCTCATGGTGGGACAGCTCACCAGCTGGTTGCCAAAAGGAGACACTTATTCCTGTAACACCTAAATGGACTTCTAAAACATCTGTCCCCTATAATTGCTTTCTCTATGATCAAACCAGAGATTACTGTTGATGTTGGCTGTCCTTAATGGTTTTGTAGGCGACATGATGGGTATTCAACCTTTTATATAGAATGGGAGTCTTTTATCTTAATTAAGGACCCATGGTACCTCAGATGGGAGATAGGGTCATTGGTAAACTTTACTATAATATTTACCACAGCCACCCATCAGGCATGATCAAAATACAGAGGGCACACATCCCACTTGGTTGAACATTTTAACATTATGTGGCAGAACATCTTATCATATCATGGTGGAGTCAGGGTATAGGGTGTGGAACATGTTGAATTCCAGAAAATGGGTCAACACCTGGCCAGATTCAATTTTTACAGAAAACAGGAATGAACTTTATTTTGATCTTATAACAAGATGACTTTTAATCTTGTGATGGAGTCAGACTGGTCCATCACTTATGTAGACCAGAGTGGCCTCGAACTCACAAAGATCTGTCTGCCTGTCTCATGAGTTCTGGGATCAAGGGAGTATACTACCATGCTGGGTTCAAATGTTTTCTGTTCTAGAAGAGTTCGGCCTATTTTAGAATTTCATGGAAGAGGGGTCACATGGCCTCTGCTCTTTTTTTTCCTGCTTGTTGCTGTGTCGATGTTACATTTAAAGATTGGTCCTGTCCTGGTTACTGGGGTGCTGTTGCTGCTCCTGGCAGGGAACCAATCTTGTGATGCTCCCTGGGTTCCTGGGTCTACTTCTTGGGTTCATAGCTCCTCTCCAGCCACTGTACCCAGTACATGCTCATTCCCCATGGTATGGGCGGTTGGGTTAGGATGCCCTAGCTCTATGCTATGTCAGCTGACCCTCACTGCCTAGCCTAGTTAACAGAACCCAAGTTTCTCCTCTTCTAGTCACTTCATGGTTGCCTCTTCTTACCTGTGGATCTTGGCCAGGGCTGCCACTGCATCTCCTGGTTCTCCTTAGCATCATCTCTAGGGGAACAGCTGAAGAGTGTTGATCTCTTTCTCTCTCTCTCTTTTTGTTCTGGAAGGAAGATAAGCCTCTCACTTTAGGTCATAGGGCTGGTGAGGTCAAGGGATTGCCCAAGTGGAATCAATAGTTATATGCTCTTTCCTCAGAAAGATGAGAAAGCTCCTTGCACATATTTGTAGAGTTAAGATGTAGTTACAGTACAGAAGATTAGCTTCTTCTGGTTAAAGAAACACTCCAATAGCCAGTGGTGGTGGTGCATGCCCATCATCCCAGTAGCCAGAGATGGTGGTGTGTCCCGTCCTGTGGGACCTCGTTATTTGTGGGATCAAGGGGGACCAACCCTGAAAGGAAAACGGGCGAGAGAAAGGAGCAAGACCAAGCAAAGTTTTGTCAAGGTCTATTTTTTATTAACACAAGCAGATTTTATAAAGCAAAAATCATAGGCAAGGGGAGGAGGGAGAGGAAGCTTGCAGCCCTCCCGTTGTTATGGCTCAACTACTGTCTGGTGTCTGAACAGTTTTCGGTCAGCCTGTCCTCCGGAGATGCAAGGGACAGCTAATCTTGCAGAAACACGGCTGGTTCTCAGAGACTTGCTTTAAGGCTGTACAAACTCAGAAACTTGCCTAAGGCTGTATAAAGGTCAGGTTCCCAAGGGTGGTGTGGAGGCCCTGGCTCCCGACAGTGGTGCATGCCCATCATCCCAGTAGCCAGAGATGGGGGTGCATGCTGACACCCCAGTAGCCAGGGGTGGTAGTGTGTACCCATCATCTCAATTTATGGACTGCAGAGGCAGAAAACTGTTAAAGAGTTTGATATCAGGCTGGACTACATAGTAATTTCCAGATGAGATCATCCTGGATTAGAGAGTGAGGCCTTGTCTCATCCCTCAACTGACCACCACCTTGGATACCATGGCTGCCACTAAAACATCCCACTAAATCATGGCACTTTACTAGTCTCCATCTTGATAAAGATTCAAAGGACCACAAGAACCTTTGCCAAAACCACATTGTGTGTGTCTCACTTGTTTCTTTCTTGCTCATCCCTTGTGGATGGTGCTAAGCCTGAATGCCCAGCTGTGGGCTAGCACTGAATCCCTGTGGCCCTTCCCAGGATCAACTCCTCTGTTCTTTGTGGCTCCACAGGTGAAATCGCAGGAGCTGGGGCAGCCAGCTTAATGTCTGCTTTGACTGACAAGGCCATAGTGAAGAAAGAACTGCTTTGTGATGTGGCTGGGAAGGACAAGTACCAGGTCAACAACAAACATGACAACGAGTACACCCCACTGCCTCTAAACAAGATCATCCAGCAGGCTGAGAAACTGGTGGGGCAGGAGGTGCTCTACAGGCTGACCAGTGAGAACTGTGAGCACTTTGTGAATGAACTACGTTATGGAGTTCCTCGGAGTGATCAGGTGCGTCCTCAGTCCCTGTACCTGACCTTAGGTGCCAGGTCATTTTCCCAACTGCCAGTTGGCTGGACCTGGGTGTGGTTGGGGACAGAATTACAAATAGGATGATAATAGCTTAATTATATGCTTCCTATCTCTGAGAGTGACACGCTTAGCGGTGGGCAGGGGTCGGGGGAGACAGGCAGGTGAGACAGCAGGTCAGACTCCCTTCTTCAGAGCTAGGGATTGAATTCAGCCTAGGTCATGACATTCCACCCCTGTGATGATGCTCCCAGAGCCTTGGATGCAAGCTCTGTGAGCCCCACTTTGTAGATCAGGAATCCTAAGCTTCTAGAACTCAAGCCATCTGGCTATGGCCATTCATTTCAGCCAACAAATCCCTTTGAGCCTTCAGACCTGTGCTGTGTTTTTCTGGCAGTCAGATGTAGCTGTGTGGGTGAGAGGCAGAGTGAGAGGCAGAGAGGAGCTTTGATGTGCAGGTTCATTTAACCAACCTCCCTTAGCAGGCTGTAGATAGCACAGTCCTCATCTTAGAGGTGGTCCTGCTGTTTTCCCAGTTTCTTTTCTGAGGTAGGGTCTCTGGTTAGCTCAGGCTGCTCTGGCCTTAAATGATTTGTCTTTTTGCTTTAGCTTGCCCAGTGCTGAGATCCCAGGCAAATGCTACCACACCCTCTCAGCTTTGCATGGGTGAGAGGTTAAGATGTGTGGTTGTTCACACCCTTGGCTAATGTGGTGATGGACAGCAGGTACTCCCTTCTTTTTCAGTGCTAGCAATTAAACCCAGCTTCTTGCCTATTATAGGTAGGTGCTCTACCACTGAGCTAACCACTCCACTTCCAGCCCCTTGGACCTTGTCTTTACCAACTATGTGATCTTTGAGGATGTATTTAGTCAGGGCCCCCACCACTGATCTTGGAGGATTTCATGTGAATTAGAGAGGGATTTTTTTTTTTTTTTGAGACAGGGTTTCTCTGTGTAGCCCTGGCTGTCCTGAAACTCACTCTGTAGACCAGGCTGGCCTTGAACTCAGAAATCCGCTTGCCTCTGCCTCCCGAGTGCTGGGATTAAAGGCGAGCGCCACCATTGCCCGGCTAAGAAGATCTTTTATAAGTGAAATGTTATCTACACATAGCATGATGCAACAATAAACAGCATTATAATTCCTGCTTATGTGGCCATCTGTCAGTGGCCTCTGAGCTCCTTAATCACTAAAGGGAATTTAGTTAGGCATGTTTATAGGGCTAGAAATTACAGGAACAAAGAGATTTTTTTGGCAAAAATAAGGTTCAAATATTTGGTAGATAGCAGTAAAAAAAAAACCCAAAAAACCCCAACAAAATCCATAGGCTATGTAAATAACAATAACTTTGGTCTATGAAAGTATTTGTTTAACAAACAGAAATAGGACCTGCAGCCGGGACTTAGCACTACCGGGACTAACTAGATACTATACTCGTATCCTAGTCACTCTCTTTGTGTACAAAGTGTGACCACAAACAGGAGGGTTATTGTTATATCCCTTGACAAAGTATCTTTTGTCCAAACCAGCAGTGTCAGCATTTGTTCTCACATAATGGGTTTCAGAAAAGAATGAGGGTCATGTTGTTCCTCCTCCTCCATTATCCGAATTTTAGCCCTCCTGATGTAGAACTCAGCAAGGAAAACACTAGATAGAAATGGTATGTGTGTCTCTGTGTGTGTGTGTGTCTGTGTGTTCATCCCTGTGTGTCTGGGTGTATGTAGAGGCAAAAGGTCAACTTCCAGTGTCATTCTGCAGGCCCTGTCCCTATTTTTTAGATGAATGAACAATCAAACAAGGACAGTATCACCTGCTGGCTTGGAATTTGTCAACAAGGCTGAGCGGACTTGACTAGCACATGCCCCCATACCTGGCTTTTTACAGGGTTCTGTGGGATTGAACTCAGGTTTTTGTGTTTACAAGGCAAGCACTTACTCACTGTTTTACCTCCCCAGCTCTAGATGCTTAGCAGGGTAACCCCATAACACCATGGCTTGAGGCCAGCCAGCAGTCAGAGCTCTCTGGTTGACAGTACCATTCAAACGTCCATCCAAACTAGGTTAACAATGAGGGAAGACAGGGGGTACAGCAGATAGGCACTAGGTAAGGAGCCGATGAATGGGGTGAGAGCAAGGGATTCATTAATGTTGAGTTTGTGAGATGAACCCAGTAGGTGGTTTGAGAGTATCCAGTACCCATATCTTCTGTTGTTTCTACTGGCATGGTCAGATTCTCAAGAAAAGTCTCCCAGAGTGACTTGCTGGGAGCAGCAGAGGGGTCTTGGAAGCTCACACTTAGCATGCTCAGAGTCACTCAGTGTCCTGCTCATGGTCATAATACAACCTAGAACGCATGTCTAGACTTGTAGAACCTAGAGCTTCTGCTTTATCCTGTCCAGAGAACATTCACGCCTCTGCTGGGCTGAGGGAGGAGGTCCAGGGACCTGGAGGAAGTGCTCTCTCTCTCTTCACTCCCAGAGAAACCTGCATGTGTCTGTCTGACCCCTTTAGGAGTTTCTTTCTCTAACTAGGGTTATTTCTCAGCTTCTTTGTTCTCATTGAATTATGCTTAAAATAAATGTCCCTAGGGCTGGAGAGATGGCTCAACCTTAGGAGCTAGGCTCACAACAAAAAAAGTAATGCCTCTAATTAAAAAGAAAAATGTCTGTGGTGCTGAGTAGTAAACTCAGTGTCTTCCCCATGGTAGGCCATTGCTCAACCATAGCTATCTCCAGCCCAAACAAATGCTGTCTTTTATTTCAGTTGGGTTTTAGGAGGGAGTGGAATTTGACAAATGTTTAGCTTTTCCCTGCACCTTCTCTCTTTTTTTTTGTTTTTGGAGACAGGGTTTCTCTGTGTAGCCCTGGCTGTCCTGGAACTCACTCTGTAGACCAGGCTGGCCTCGAACTCAGAAATCCGCCTGCCTCTGCCTCCCGAGTGCTGGGAATAAAGGCATGTGCCACCACTGCCCGGCGCACCCTCTCTTTTTGCAATGCTTTTTTCCCCTACTCAATAGCAGCACAAGTCAGATAGTTTCACATCTGCATTACGTCACTACCGTTCCTGGTGGAATTTATTTAAGAATAGACTGATGGAGACAGGCTCAGAGACTCACAGCCAAACATTAGGCAGGGCTTGGGGAATCCTATGGAAGAGGGGAGGAAGGCTTGTGGGAGCCAGAGGGGTCAAGGACATCACAAGAAAAACCACAGAATTAACTAACCTGAGTCCATAAGGGGTCGCAGAAACCGCACCGCAACCAGGGATCCTGCATGTGCCTGACCAAGGCCCTCTGCACATATGTTAACAGTTGTGTAGCTTGGTCTTCATATGGAGCTCCTAACAGTGGGAGCAGGAGCTGCCGAATTTAGCCTCAATAGGAGAGTCTTACTGCAACTTGATACACTAGGGTTGGTTGATATTCATGGGCGGCTTCCCCTTTTCTAAAGAGAAAGGGAAGAAGAGTGTGTTGAGCAGGGAAAGGTGGGAAGAAGAACTAGGAGGAGATGAGGGAGGGGAAATGGGGGTTGGGAGGTGAAATGAATGAATGGAGAGGTTCAGTGGCTCACACCTCACCTGGAACCCCAATGCATGGTGGGTGGAGGCAGGAGGACCAGGAATTTAAGGCCATCTTTAGTGTGCTGGTTAGTTTTATATCAACTTGATACAAGTTAGAGTAATTTTGGAGTGAGAGAACCTCAACTGAGCAAATGTCCCCACCAGATTGGTCTGTGGGCAAGCCTATGGTGCGTTTTCTTGGTTGATAATTGGTACGGGAAGGCCAGTTTCACGGTAGGCATTAACACTCTTGGGCTGGTGGTCCCAGGTGTTAAGAAAGCAGGAGGAACAAGCCATGAGAAGCAAGCCTGTAAGCAACGTTCCTCCACGGCCTCTGCATAGGTTCTGGCTCTGCCTTCCCTCAGTGATGAAGCATTACCTGGAAGTGTAAGACACAACAGATCCTTTCCTCTACACGTTGCTTTTGGTCATGGGATTTTATCACAGCAATAGAAACTGTAACTAAGACACTTGGCTACATAGTGAGCTCAAGTTTGAGGCCAGCCTGGGCTACATGCAACTTTTCCTTAAAAAATAAAAATAAAAAGAGACCTGTAGAATAGGGGCAACTATGCTTTGACTCTGGTCTCTCAGTGGACACCAGAGTTCATACAAAGAAAGAGCTGGGTGTGGTGTCATGCCTTTAACCCTGGCACTCAGGAGGCCAAGGCAGGAGGTCTTGAGTTCAAGGTGCTACAGAGCAAGATCCTGATTCCAAAAAAGAAAAACAAACAAACAAAGAAAAACAAAGAAAACAGCAAAAACAACAATAAAACCCAGTCCTTTAAAGGAAATACCTCCAAGCCTGGCAGGCCAGACACTGGAAATATGGCATGAGATGAAGTCCTTGCTCTCGTGGAGGTCAGATTTTTTTTTTGAGTTCTCAATTGCCCTTCCTTCCTGACTTTACACTTGCCCATTGACTGGCCATCTTGACCATCCTGCTGTCATCCCTCTGTTCTTTCTATAGATGCCTTACAAAGAGCTGTAGTCTTTAAATAGTCCAGGGCTGCATTCAGGTTACCATTTTGAGTCCATGTCAATTCCAGGCCAGCTGGTTCTGTCCATTCCTTTCCTCACCCAGCCCTCTCCTTCCCATTCCCTCTGCCAATATTGTTGGCTCTCCAGTTTGGCCACTGGATGCAAAGGGAGCATGTGAGGTGCCATGAGCAGAGTGACCCTGTTTTATGACTGTTCCCACACTCAAGACCCAGAGCCTGACTCACCCCCTTCTCTGTTGTAGGTCAGAGATGTTGTCAAGGTGGTAAGCTTGACTGGAGTGGGCTTGGCGGTCTTGAGCCTCGTTGGAGTCATGCTCTCCAGAAACAAGAAACAGAAGCAATGAACTGAATGACTATTAGGGCTCTTCTGCTAGAGGGTTTGGAGTTTGATTTATAGATTCTACTGCTTTATAATTAGGTTTATTTTCACAACATACAATAAACCACAAGAAGGAAATTTTCATGGAGGATGCTCCAGTAGCTACCTGTTGTGAAGTCTCTGGAGGGAACCTTGGGGCTCTGTTCTGGGTAACACCCTTTCCTGGTTGGTCTTTCTCTTTGCTGTGGTACCCTTTGTATTGTAGAAAACAGAGTCCAGCACTGTTATCTCAAGTGAAGCATATTGTTGTGTGTCAGATACTGTGGTATGCCAAAGGAGACAGCCTGAGTATACAGAAATGGAAACAGATAGCAAGGGATCTTGGCCTAGAACTTGATCCAACATAGCACTTTGAGACTCGGGAGCTGGGGTTTATGGATATTTGGTGGCGCATGAAAGACAAATCCTGTAGGGTTGGGCCTTTAGCTCAGTGATAGAGTGCTTTCCTGGAGTGCATGAGGTTTTAGGTTCAGTCCCTAGTATAAGCCCTTCTCACAGAGTATTCCAGGATATACTTGGGCGGTCTTCCTAAAGCCTTCCGATTTCCTTCTGCATTTCAGGTCTGTTCTAGTTAGGTTCTGGTCAGGATTGAAATCTTGCTCTGTGACAGCTTTCTTCTGACTTATACACATCTTGCATGGAATACACATGTGCTCTCTGAGCTCCAGCACTGAGACAATAGTTTTCTTAGTGTTCCATGTCAGTGCTCAAGCTTCCCATACCCAAGGGACCCAGACCCAAGTTCAGAGGGCAAGTATCTTGATGCTCCCATCCCCAGTGTGGCACAAGGTGAAGGGGACACACAATGCCTATAATATTTAGATAATATTAATTTATTACCTAAACTAATAATGGGTGGGTCAAGGAAAAGAAGGAGGAAAAAACAAAAACTTCACTGTCAAACAAGGAAAAGCAATCCAGGGCCATGGAGAGGGCTCAGAAAGCAGAGGTGGTTGCTGCCAATTCTGTTTGATCCATGGGATGCACATGGTGGAAGGAGCAAGTCAACTCCCAAAAGTTGTCTCCTGACCTCCACTTATGTACTATAGTATGGGTGCACACATGTCTGCATGCAATGCATAAGTAAACACAATAAAAAGCTTAAAAAAATAGAAGAAAACACAGGCTTTAAGGAAAAAATGATTTACTACACAGAGATTGTGTGTAGTACATGATTGTACAAAATGATTGCTGCACAGAGAGAATAAAACAACCTTGATTACAGTTTCAACTCAATTAAGTCTCAAAGTAGATCATGAGTTCTTGGCCATTAAATTGACAATTTACCATTGTCGTGGTAGATCAAAATGATATGGGATCTGCTTAGATCCAACACAACTCAAATACCAGGTCAATGCAAATGACAAAAATTTGTTGTGATCAAGCTGCTACTGACTGATCAGGGCTGTAGAACAGACTCGGGAGCTGAACTACGACCTGGAACCAGAATGTTACAGAACTTTAAAGCATGAGAACCACAAACATCTGTGCCAAGTTACATTACATTTTCCGACCAATCAGGATTCAGGAATGGGGATTTCCTTAGGAACATGTCTTTGTGGTACACTTGTTCCCATTGGTTGGGGTATTCAACTATGGCAGGGCAACTTACCTAACATTCATGTCTGAACTTGTCAGTTACTGATGTACATCTCTCTCTCTGCCAAACAGGATGACAGTTACCCGGGGAGGTCTTGGGAACTTTATTCGACCCCCTGTTCAAAATGAAAGTTTTATTTAAAATGGCTTCATTTTGGTGCTTTCTTACAAAAATACATATTTTTGAGGCTGGAGAGATGTCTCAGTGGTTAAGAGCACTGGCTATTTTTCCAGGGAGCCTGAGTTTTGTTCCCAGACACATATGGCTGATAACAACTATCTGTAACTTCAGCTCCAGAGGATCCAACACCCTTTTCTATCCTCCATGGGCACTGTACACACAGATATATGTGCAGGCAAAGCACCCACACACATATAAAAACTAAAAAAATAGTGTCTATCTTCTAGGACCTGATAAAGTAACATAAAGATGTAGAAAACTTAAAAGAGTCTTCAAGAAGCAGTTTCAGTAGGCATGCAGTATAACTGTGAGACACAAAGTCTAACTACATACATAGGCACATATATAAAAAGTTGAAGATACATGGGTGTAGTGGTTTGAATAAGAATGGCCCTCATGGTCTCAAACAGGGTTTGTGTAGCCCTGGCTGTCCTGCAACTTGCTCTGTAGACAAGGTTGGGTTTGAACTTATAGAAATCTGCCTGCTTCTACCTCCTGAGTGCTAGGATTAAAGGCCTGCACCACTACCACCTGGCTAGGCTCCTATATATATATAAACTATATATATATATATAGTTTTATTTTTGTTTTGATTTTTGTTTTTTTTCGAGACAGGATTTCTCTGTGTAGCCCTAGCTATCCTGGAACTCACTCTGTAGACCAGGCTGACCTCCAACTCAGAAATCCGCCTGCCTCTGCCTCCCAAATGCTGGGAATTAAGGTGTGGGCCACCACTGCGCCGTTAGGCTCTTATATTTTAATGCTTGGTTATCAGAGAGTGGCACTACTTGAGAGAGATTGGGAAGTGTGGCCTTGTTGGAGGAAGTGTGTCGCTGGGGGTGGGCTTTGAAGGTTCAAAAGCTCAACCAAGCCCAGTGTTGATCTCTTCCTGCTACCTATGGATCAAGATGTAGAACTCTCAGCTACCTCTCCAGCACCATGTCTGCCTGTATGCTGCCATGCTTTGGGCGTGATAACAACGGACTAAACCTTCAAACTGTAAGCCAGCCCCAATTAAATGCTTTCCTTTATAAAAGTTGCCGTAGTCATGGTGTCTCTTCACAGGAATAGAACACCTGGTGTCTTGGTATTACAAATGGCTGGCAGGGGTGAGGTGGGGTGGGGGTGGTTCATTTGATCTTTCCTGATAGAAATTACAGAGAGGCAAGATCCAACTCTTAATGTTGAAGATCCTGAGATTTAGAGGCTCACCAGTTTCCAAGCCCAGAGGCAGATAGTTCTAATCTCAGAATCAGAAGCGTATGATTGCAAGCTTGCTGTTCTCAGTAGACAATCATTGCTAGAGGGCACTGCTGTAGGCTCAGTGGGCCACAGCCAGTTGTGTCACAGCTTCTAAGTGTCAGGACTTATGGCATGTTTATCTCTAATGGCTCCACTGAACTTTCTAGCAATTAGGAAAGATCTCAAAGGCTCAACTTCCAAAAATGACTGATCAAAACCACTCATCTTTCACAATAGCTTCAGCTTCTCTGATGTCTCTTGCCCTTTCAACACTTCTGCCATCTCTAGCTGCTTTTTTTTTTTTTTTCTTTCTGAGATTCACTATATAGCCCTAGCTGGCTTTGAACTCACAGAGATCTGCCCTCTTCTGCATCCTGAATGCTGGGATTAAAGGTATGCACCACCCTAACCAGCTGCCTCTGGCATTTGTCTTCACTGAAACTCTTCTGCCCCCTGGCATCAGATCTCAGAAGAGACTTATAGAAGAAACAAAGGCCTCCCAACTATCCTGAAAAGACAGGAAAACAAGCTGTTTTTGTAGCCAGCAAAGGGGCAAGGCACATTAGTGGATGCTTCAAAATTCCCATCCATCACTGAATGGTACCTAGTTCCAATCACTGGCCTTGCATAAGGACCAATCACATGATTTCTGGGAGATTCCCTGGAGCAAGGCCTCCTGCAGTAGCAGCTATACCTCCAGCAGCTGAGGTTGCAGTGTTCCTTATAGCTGGAGTGTAGTGTCTTCAAGTCACCATATGCTTGGGCTGCCATATTGTGGTGACTGGTCAGCCAGAGGTGTTGCTTGGTTGACAACATGACACCCAAAGTTGCGGGTACAGGGAAGTATCTGACATGTGCCAATTAAAGGGTAAAATATGCCAGGCTGCCAACAGTCTAGCTTATCTGAAAGAAAACTATACATGAATGGTGCTTACAATAGCAGCTTATAATTAACAACATTCTTAGCAGTATTTGACAGTGTCTCAGCTCATAGCTGAATACCCTTCTAGAATGCTAGGTAATCCTATCTGTCTTGGATTGTTAATATGGTTTAGACATTAGAGGCACCTGCTACCAAGCCTGCTGACTTGAATTCAGTCCCTGGGACTGTTGCATAACAGTCTCCTTTGAATCTGGAACACTCCATCCTGCAGGGAAGTCTTATAAGCAGAGAGGACAACTATTTAAAATAGCTTCAGGAAGACCCTGAAACTGATCAGACTCACTAGGCCCCTCCCTCTCACAGTAAGCAATAAAACTGCTGAGGGTCACTCTCAAACAAGCCAAGATGCAAAGAGGATTCTGACAAGCAAAGCTAAAAAGAAGACTCTGAAACCAGACCAGCTGCCTAGAAGAAGCAGAAACCAGCTGAGCTGCTTGGAAGAAGCTTAGACAAACTGAGCCACCTGGAAAGGACATTTTTCAACCTGGTGAGCTGCTTTCAGGCTGTGGAGTGAGCTCCGGGTTCCCGGCTTTTGTGAGCTATCACCCATGCTGGGGTGGGTCTTGGTGATGCAGCTGAGTCATTTCTGCTCTTGTAAGTAACTTTCGCCCATATTCCTGTAATTGGTTCACCAAATTGGACCTCAGTGGTATCTGTATTTTGGTCTGTTGTGGGCTCCCTATCTGGGATGAGTAGACATGTGTCTAGACATGCATCTCCCCAGGAAAATTTTTGATACACAGCAGGAACCTATACGATGGAAGGAGAAAACTGACTCCCAAAAGCTGTCCTCTGACTTGCACTTGTGTGTCACGGCAACATATCCACAGATTGTCAGAAGCCCTAGAATTGTAGTCACAGATGGTTGTGACACCTCCCGAAGCACACATGGGTTCTGGGGATCAAGAACTGCAAGAGCAGTAAGTGCTCCTAACCCCTGAGCTATCTCTCTATTCCTTGTACACAGCATTTTAAGGGGGGTGGCATTTGAGCTCCTCTTGGGAATAGCTCCTATGTAGGCCAAAGTTTTTCTGTTTTTGTTTTAGATAGACTTTCATGTAGTCCAGGCTGGCACCCAACTCATTCTGTAGCTGAGAATGACCTTTAACTACCACCTCTGAACCTCCTACCTCTACCTCTTAAATACTGGGATTCTAGGTGCATGCCACTATGCTTTGTTTTGGAGTCTAAGGGATGGACCCAGGGCTTCAAACATGCTATTCAAGCACTCTGCCAACTGTGCGACATCCCTGACCCAATAAAACTTGTTTTCAATCAGATGCACAAGACTAATTTCTATATCTATTTGATTATTTATTTTTTACATATATTTATGTGTGTGTTACATGTGCGTGTGTGCACGTGAGAGTGGTGTGTGTGTGTGTGTGTGTGTGTGTGTGTAACATCTTGGGGCTCCTGTGGAGGTCAGAGGACAATTTTTGAGAGTTGGCTTTCTAACTTTGTTAGTTACTTGTCTTGATGCTGGGACAAAATACTTGACAAAAGCAACAGGGAATACAATATATGGTCGCTGAAGATTTGGCAGCAGGATCAGGAGGAGACTGGTCTTATTCTGTCCACAGCAAAAAGGTACAGTGCGAGATCTTCTTGCTTTAGCTCATTTTCTCATTTTAATTCAGCCTGAGACCTTGTCCAATGGAATGGTGCCTACTACATTTAAGGTTGGTTTTATCACTTCAGTTAACCTAATCTAGATAATCCCTCACACACATGCCCAGAGACGTGTTTCCATGGTGATGCTATATTCCATCCATCAAATCTCCCAATCAAGACTAGCCGCCATATCAACACTGCTATTTATTAAATAAAACATTTTAATCCAAGTTTTTAAAGATTTATTTGTTTTCATGGTTGCGGGAGCAAACCCAGGGCAAGCACATGCAAGGCCAGTACTCTACCACTGAGCTACATCCCCGCCCAGCCTGTTTTTCTTTCATGCCTCAAATGCTCATGTCCCCAGAAGGTACCATGAGTGAGGAGACAGAGCCAAACCTGCCTCTCACATGGCCAGACTATCTCCTGCCTCTCAGACCTGCTCAGGGCCTGTAGTGGGAAGTGGGAAGACAGCCCAGCCTGCCCCTGGGATTGCAAAACTGAATCTGACCTCTGCAATCACAGTCAGAGCTCTTGAGTTTCTGCTTGGTTATAGTAACAGTTGTTGGCACTTCTGAGTGAGTCCAGCTTAGCTGCCCTGCAGGTAGCAGTGGAACTCCATTTCAGAGTGACTTCTGACACGTGCAGAGAACCCATAAATAAGCGATTGACACTGGGGCACGGGACTGAGTTTGGCACTATGTTCTGGATGCAGAATGAAGACGCAATCCTCAGCCCTTTCAGACGCTTTGCCAAAGGTTTGCTCAAGGCAGGATTCTATTGCTCACATGGTAGCACCATGCAACTTGAGATCCAACCCAGAGGCTGGCCTCTGTCAGAATCGAGACCAGACTGCTGCTTGGGCTATGGGAAATCAGCAGCCTGCCCCTTTTCCCAGTCTTATAGGCTCTGGCAGGCACCCTTCTCAGGACACTGTCTGCAAATCTAATATAGGCTGTCCGTGCCATGAATAGTTCTTCAAATGGACTTTGGATTCCCAACAGTTCATCTCAGTGTTCCCCTTGAGTCTCAAATAGGAGTCTCATTCAAGTGAATCGATAAAGACACAGCCCCTACTCTTATACAGTCTGCTCCCGCAGGGGTGGAAAGGTTCTCTAGTATTTTAGCCAATCCCCATGGGTAGTCTTCATTTCACCAGGTGAGGTCATTTCTAGCCTCCAATTACGCAGATTATCAAGACCTTAATTTTTTCCCCAGGAAAATCTATCCTAGCATTCAGTGTGCTAATTAGAAAAAATGTCTGTGACCAGAAATAAAGATTTGCTTTCTAGTCTCCACCTTGGAGACTGTTAGCACAATAGCGGCTGTCTGCCCCTTTCACACCCCCTGACCGTGTGTGTGTGTGTGTGTGTGTGTGTGTGTGTGTGTGTGTGTGTGTGTTTTGAATCTTCCTCTGCAGGTACCTGGGAAGTTCTCAGGGGACCATCTAAATTGCTGCACATTTGTGCATCAGGCAGCAGGGGTACATAGGGTCTAAAAAGTCCCAAGGAAAGAGGCCAGTAGGGGCTGTCCAAAGAACAAAGTAGATGGGGACAGTGAACATTGTTGTGTGAATACAGAATTATAAAATTACTTATTTGTTTTAGCTGCTCAATTACATAAATCAAAATCTCTCTCTCCTTTTCTTTTTTGTTGGCATATGAACAATTTCCACCATCACAAGCAACAATGGCAAAACACATCACTTGCTCACTGTTGCACACCACATGTGTGTTTCAGTTTTGGCACTCATTGCTTTTTAGATATCACCTCATTGAAGCTCCTTTGCAATTAAAAAAAAAAAACCAGGACTGACTTATTACTTATGTGTATGTTTTTATGTGCCTGTGACGGAGTTTACATGCACCACATGTGTGTAGGTGTCTGCTGAGGTTAGAGGTCATCAGATTCCCTGGAACTGGAGTTATAGACGGTCGTGAGCTACCTGACATGGGTGCTCTGGAAAAGTATTGCATGGTTTTAACTGTTGAGCCATCTCTCCGGCCTATCTTTTTCATGTTTTAAAAAAAGAAATTATTTTTTTTTATTTTTGATACTTTATTTACATTTCAAATGTTTTCCCCTTTCCAGGTCTCCCCTTTGGAAACTCCCTATCCCATCCCTCCTCCCCTTGCCTCGGTACTCCTCCCCCCCCCCACTCCCGTCTTCCCTCCCTGGCATACTGGGGCATCTAACACTCTCAGACCCAAGGGCCTCTCCTCCCACTAATGGCCAACAGGGCCCTCCTCTGCCACATATGTGGCCAGCACCATGGGTCCCTCCATATGCATTCTTTGGTTGGTGGTCCAGTCTCTGGGAGCACTGGGGGGCCTGACCAGTTGACACTGTTGCTCCCTCCCCATGGGGCTGCCAACTCCCTCAGCTCCTTCAGTCCCTTCTCCAACTCCTCCATCTGGGACCCCATGCTCAGTCCAACAGTTGTTGTGAATTGAATCATGGGTGTTCCAAACTTTTGGGCTAATATCTGCTTATCAGTGAGTACATACCATGTTTGTTCTTTAGTGACTGAGTTACCTCACTCAGGATGATATTTTCAAGTTCCATGAAAAAAAGTTTCATGAAGTCATTGTTTTTAATAGCTGAGTAGTATTCCATTGTGTAAATGTACCACATTTTCTGTATCCATGCCTCTGTTGAGGGACATCTGGGATGTTTCCAGCTTCTGACTATTATAATATGATGGCTATGAACATAGTGGAACATTTGTCATTATTACATGTTGAAGCATCTTCTGGGTATATGCCCAGGAGTGGTATTGCTGGATCCTCAGGAGGTACTATGTCCAATTTTCTGAGGGTTCGCCAAACTGATTTCCAGAGAGGTTGTACCAGCTTGCAATCCCACCTGCAATGGAGGAGTGTTCCTCTTTCTCCACATGCTCGCCAGCATCTGCTGTCACCTGAGTTTTTGATCTTAGCCATTCTGACTGGTGTGAGGTGGAATCTCAGGGTTGTTTTGATTTGCATTTCCCTGATGACTAAGGATGTTGAACATTTCTTTAGGTGATTCTCAGCCCTTCGAGTTTTCTCAGTTGAGAATTCCCTGCTTAGCTATGTTCCCCATTTTTTGATAGGGTTATTTGGTTCTCTGGAGTCTAGCTTCTTGAGTTCTTTGTTTCTACTGGATATTAGTCATCTATTAGATGTAGGAGTGGTAAAGATCTTTTCCCAATCTGTTGGTTGCCTTTTTGTCTTATTGACAGTGTCCTTTGCCTTACAGAAGCTTTGCAATTTTATGAGGTCCCATTTATTGATTCTTGATCTTAGAGCATAAGCCATTGGTGTTGCTTTTTCTAGGGTGTAGTTTCCCTCCTTGTGTTGGTTTACCCATCTATTATCCTTTGTAGGGCTGGGTTTGTGGAAAGATACTGTGCAAATTTGGTTTTGTGATGGAATGTCTTGGTTTCACTATCTATGGTAATTGAGAGTTTTGCTGGGTAGAGCAGCCTGGGCTGACAGTTGTGTTTTCTTCGGGTCTGTATGAGATCCGCCCAGGATTTTCTAGCTTTCATAGTCTCTCGTGTAATTGTGATGTTTGTCTTTATATGTTACTTGACCTTTTCCCCTTATGGCTTTTAATATTCTTTCCTTGTTCTGTGCATTTGGTGTTTTGACTATTATGTGATGGGAGGAATTTCTTTTCGGGTCCAATCTATTTGGAGTTCTGTAGGGTTCTTGAATATTTATGTTCATCTCTTTCTTTAGGTTAGGGAAGTTTTCTTCTATAATTTTGTTGAAGATATTTACTGGCCCTTTAAGTTGGGAATCTTCACTATCTTCTATACCTAGTATCCTTAGGTTTGGTCTTCTCATTGTGTCCTGGATTTCCTGGATGTTTTGGTTTAGGATCTTTTTGCATTTTGCATTTTCTTTGACTGTTGTGTCAATGTTTTCTATGGTATCTTCTGCACCTGAGATTCTCTCTTCTATCTCTTGTATTCTGTTGGTGATGCTTGCATCTATGACTCCTGATCTCTTTCCTAGGTTTTCTATATCCAGGGTTGTCTTCCTTTGTTATTTCTTTATTGTTTCTCTGTCCATTTTTAGATCCTGGATGGTTTTGTTCATTTCTTTTGCCTATTTGATTGTGTTTTCCTGTAATTCTTTAAGGTATTTTTGTGTTTCCTCTTTAAGTGCTTCTAGCTGTTTACCTGTGTTCTTTTGTATTTCTTTAAGGGAGTTATTTCCTTCTTATAGTCTTCTATCATCATCATGAGATGTGATTTTATGTCTGAGTCTTGGTTTTCTAGTGTGTTGGGGTATCCAGGGCTCTCTGTGGTGGGAGAACTGGGTTCTGATGATGCCAAGTTGCCTTGGTTTCTGTTCCTTATGTTCTTGCCCTTGCCTTTCGCCATCTGGTTATCTCTGGTGTTACCTGGTCTTGCTCTCTCTGATTGTGGCTTGTTCCTCCTGCAAGCCTTTGTGTCAGTACTCCTTGGAGACCATCTCTCTCTGAGATGAATTTGGGTTTGGAGAGCTGTGGTACAGGGTCACCTCTGGTGTCCAGACAGTAACCAGAAGGATTCTGTCCCCAGCTGTTCCTTGGTTCCTGTGTCCTGATGGCTTTGTGTCGGTCCCTCTTGATCCAGGAATTTGAACAGTAGTGGTGGTCTTCCTGTGCTGGAAGGTGTGTTGGCACTGCTAGGAGACCTGCTGTCTCCTGGCACTATTTGAGTATGGAGCCCTGAGTCACAGGATCAGCTTCCTGGCCACAGAGGGAAACTGGAAGGCCACTCCTGAGTTCCTTTGTCCTGAGGGTTCTGGGCGAGTCCCTCTGAGCAGAGGTGCTGGCCTTATCCCAGCTCACAGAGTTTTCCACACTTCTGGGCAGGTAGCTCTTTCCCTGTGCTGTTTGGATATGGAGCTGTGTGGCACAGAACACAGGTGTAAACTGGAAGGCTTCTGTCCCAGGCTGCTTGTATGTCCCTGTGTCCTGAGGATTCCAGGTGGCTCCTGCTGAGCAGTGGTGCTCGTCTTACCTCCACTCAAGGGCTTGTCCACACTCCTGGGATGCCAACTTTCTCCCAGTGCTATTTGGCTATGGAGCTCTGTGGCCCAGACTGAGGTCCCTGGCTGCAGAAGGAAACTGGAAGGCTCCTTTCCTAGGCTGCTTGTAGGTCCCTGTGTCCTGAGGGCTCCAGGCAGGTCCCTCTGAGCAGAGGTGCTGGCCTTACCCCCATCACAGGCTTGTCCACCCTCCTGGGAGTGTTGCTCTTTCCCTATGCTATTTGAGTTTGGATCCGCGTGGCACAGACCACAAGAGTAAACCGCTCCTTTTCATATTTAGAAAAAAACTCACCATTTAGCAATCAGTACAAGACCTATAAAAACATTATTAGCCTTTGCTATGCTCTGAAAAGTCACACAGCTAGGATGTGAAATTGTGTCTCTCTGCCCTAGACTGCAGGTCCTCATATTGTCTTGAGTTGAACCTTAGTGAATCCTTTATCAGTGTCTTTCATTTAGTGACCCTGCATAGCTCTGGGCATGTCTTTGGGATTCCAGAAGCATTATCAAGAGAGAATTTATGTTTGACATGAGCTGGTATGGGTGAGGGAGAGATGCCTTCCTCTCACTCACTTGTGTCACCTGACATAGGCAGGAGAGCTGGTCCCTCTCCTTGCCCTTGGCTGCAGCAATAAGGAGAGTGGGCCCTGCATTCACCTGGGCAGCACAGTGGGCTGGCCCTGGTGGCATGGGCAAAGGTGAGCTGGTCCCCAGGGCACGAGAGTGGGAGAGCTGGCCCTGTCCCTTGTTAGGTGCAGCATAGGATTGGGTGAGCTAGCCGCCACAGTGCTAGTAAGCTCGGGTGCAGGAGAGTGGGTGGCTGATGAACTCAGCTTCTACTCAGGCCAGATCTAAGGCTCTGAGTTGGCTCATGCCAACATCTACCCCACCTATGAACTGCTGGAGTGTATGAAAGGGCATGTCCTGCAGATCCAAAGCTGCAGGATCTCCATGACACAGGGCAACATCAGGATATCTGAGAAGAGTCCCCATGAAGATCCAGTATTGATAGTGTAGCAGAAGCCAGATGCCTCGAACCAGACCCATGACTCACTGCAATGAACATTTGCAAATAAAGACGTGTGGACAAAAGGGTCTATTGTGGGACACACGGTGACACCACAGCTTCCATGGCAAGATGTTTTCTTTTTTTATATCTTTTGTTTTCTTTTGGGGGGGATTGCACGGGGGGATATGAAGGGATGGGGAGATGAGTGGGATTGTGGTGCATGGTGTGAAATTCATGAAGAATCAATAAAAATTTTTTTTAAAAAGAGATAGAATCCAAAGTCCATCCTAAGGTGAATCCAGATTTTATTTCCAGCCCTTTTACAGCTGTTGGGAATTGAGCTGCACCCCACAGAGCCCACTTGTCTCTGGAATCAGGACTTGGACATTGATAGAAGAGGAATTTCAGAGTTGCTAAAGTTGTATTGCATTTTTATTTCATAAAGATTTATTTTTGTATTATGTGTATGCGAATGCATCTGTCATGGTTATGTGCACACTTGTGCACTTGTTTATGTAGGCCAGAGGCATTAGTTCCTCTGGGGCTAGAGTTATAGGTGGCTGAGAGCTGCCTAATGTCAGTCGGTGCTGGGAACTGGGCTAGAATCCTCGGCAAGAACAGGAGCCTCCTGACCACCAAGCAATCTCTTTAGCTCTAGATTGCATTTTTATTGATTTTTAAATTTACTTTTTAAAGATAGGGTCCCTCCCCCCATAGCCATGGTTGTTCTGGAACTCACTATGTAGACCAGGCTGGCTTCAAACACACAGAAATCCATCTGCCTCTGCCTCCTGAATTCTGGGATTCTGGGATTAAAGGTGTGCGCCACTATGCCTGGCTACTGTGCACTTTTACTGGAGCACAAATGTGTTGGAGGAAATAGGAGACAGACAGGATTACAGAGCTGAGCAGGTGTGGAACTATCTAGCAGGGTTAGCAGGGTTCCTCCCTTAGTTGAGTCCGAGTACCCCAGAGTTCATTACCACGAGCAAATCCCAAATACCTCTGCCGTACCAGACACAGGGGTGAGCCTGACCCTGTGAAGACCAGTCCAGCAGCAAAAAACAAACTTCTCCACAGCAAGTGCAGTTTTTTAGGAATGCCTTCTAAAGAAAAACTGTAGTTAGGTATGCCTGAAGGCATTTAGAGAAGGAGCTGTCTGTGTGCATGTACTGTAGATGCTATCATGGACTTAATGCCTCCATCTGGAAGGCGAAGTAGTATCTACCAGCTGCTGTTCTTTTGTGACAGCTTCTGAGCATTTTACTTTCAGCTTCATCCATATGTTGTTAGGGTCTGTCTGGAGGATAACTCAAGCTTCCCAATGTGTCTATGAGGGTTTACTAAGTGGGAAGAACTGACCTGGATATAGGCACTACCGTCTGCCAGCTGAAAGCTTAAAAAAAGGAGAGAGAGACAGAGAGAGAGAGAGAGCGCTAGCTGGCTTGTGTGTGTACAGTCCACTCTTACTCCCAGGCTTCCTGGCTGTCATGATGTGAGCACCTGTCCCATGTGCTGTCTACTACGATGTTTGTAAAGCTCTAAAACTGTAAGCAACATAAATTCTCCTCTCCTTAAATTGTTTAACTTGCCCTGCAGTCTTCAAGGCAATATTCCAGGAATGCTGTCATCCTAGAAAAATGGCAGCATCCCTTGTTCATCAAAGGTGAAGCATCTCTGCCCTGCAATATTTCATTTTAGTGAAGAAGAGAGCTTTTGTTTTCCTGTTGCTGTGACAAAATATTCTGACAAAAATCAACTTAGGGAAAAGGGGATTTTTCTAGCTCATAGTTCAAGGCACAGTCCACCATGGCAGGGGAGCCAAGGCATCAGGAGCTTGAAGCACATACATCTATTACATTCACTATCAGACAGCAGAGGCCAGTAAATGCGAGTGAGTGCTCAGTTAGTTTTCCCTACTTACACAGTCCAAGATCTTCTTCAGGAAATAGTGCTACCCACAGTAGAGTCCTTCCCACCTTAATTAAGTAATCAAGATAACCCCCAACAGATATGCCCAGAGGCCTTTCTCCAAGGCGATTCTAGGTCCTATCAAGTTGATGATTAACATTAATCATCATAAGGGGTGAACCCATGCAAGACACAGGTATAAGTGGTGCCAAAGTCTGACAGTTCTATTCTCAGTACTCTACAGAAAGCTTTGCTGACTTAGTTTGCAGTGTTACTAGTGATGCACTGTGAGGGTCTGTCTGAAATCAAAGATGGTCGCACTGAAATCTATATCTGTACAAGGGAAACAGCTCCAAATAGACACCCGAGTGTGTATGCACTGCCAATAGCTTATTAGATGGAAAGTGTCTACCTATTTAATTAATAAAAAATCCTAATAATAAGAAAAAAAATTGTTTAACTTGTCACAGTGATGCTGGGCACTGGTGGTGCACACCTTTAATCCCAGCACTTGGGAAGCAGAGGCAGGCAGATTTCTGAGTTCGAGGCCAGCCGGGTCTACAGAGTGAGTTCCAGAAGCGCCAAGGACAGGCAGGCTACACAGAAAAATCCTGTCTTGAAAAAACAAACCAAATTATGGTAAATTGTCAAAGCCATGAAAAGTCTCTCTTGTGCATGATTTGGTGGCTTGAATGTTAATGTCACCCATAGTTCAGAAGTTTGAGTACTTGGTCCCCTGGGGGTGGTGCTGTCTGGGGAGGCTTAGGAGTGTGACCTTGTGGGAGGAAGTGTGTCACCGGGGACAGCTTTGAGGAGGTAAAGGCTCCTGCCATTTGAGTTTGTTCTCCCTACCTTCCCCTTGAACAGTTCAAGATGTGAGCTCTCGTCTTGCCTTCTATTTCCTTGCCGTGAGACTCACCTGGAAGAGTAAACCTAGATAAGCTTTGCTTTCTGTAAGCCGCCTTGGTCACAGTGTTTATCACAATAGAAAAACCACATACATACAAATAAGTAAAATGCCAAGCCAACTTATGAACATAATACAAAATAATACATAATGTCAGTGGATAAAATATACAATGTATTTTTATTAAGGTTCATCAACGGCAAGTAAATTTTACTTCCAAAGATTTAAGGTAGTATATTAGAGTTCTCTCAATACACTTTATTTCACCAGAAGGTTAAATAAGCAACCTCAACCCATCAATCTGCCGTCTCCTCTTTGACACGGATCCTTCCCAGAATCCCTGGCCTTGGTGCCTAGGGGTTGCCTCTTAGCTGTCTTTTTTTTCCCAAATTTCCCTGGATTACAATAAACACATATATTTGCAGTAAATGCTTTCCTCTTGGATATTTGAGTTTTGTTTTTTCCTTCATGAAAGGTATGTGACCAATCTTGGTAAATGGACAAGGGAAGAAAATGGCTCTTTGCTTAGAGTATAATGTTACAATACAGCAAATCCTTCATCAGTATCTTCTACCAGTGACCCGGCCCAGCTCTGGGCAGGTAGATGGGATGACAGAAGCATTCCTTAGAGACAGAGCCTTAAGTCCATTCTAAGGTGTGCCCAGACTTTATTTCCAGAAATAGTCCAATTCAAACACTCTACAGCTTCCTTTTTTCTCGGTCTACCTGCTCTGCTAGGTACAGTCACGTTCATTACAAGGACAAATTCTGAGAAACGCATTATTTGACAGTTTTGCCATTGTGTGGACATTGCAGGGTATGTTATAGAAACATAGACTGAATAATCTCTGGCCCACTCAGACTATGTTATACTCTTCTGTGCCACACCAACCCTACTAGAATCTGGGTGACAAGTCCCACAGACTGAGGCGAAAACTTCAAAAGGAGGAGGCCTCCTGGAACCGGTTGCAGAACTCTTGCCCGGAACAAAATATTGAGCCATAGTTCTCATGGCAATTTATCTGTTTTATTCCTTTTTTTATGACATGTTCCTGATAGCCTACACCAAGATCTTAAGCGAGAAAAATGGGTAAGGAACCACCCCTTGAGATGAGGTCACCAGCCATGCCCTTATTTTCGGGAAAACCAGTGCTTTATTTTATAAATCATTTCTAAAATTATATAGTATTATGATAGATAAAAACTTTCCCAATAATGAAATTTCATATGGCTGCACGTGTGTTATGAGAGGTGAGCTTTGGTGTGTGGTAAAGAAAGCCTTAAATAAAAAGAATTAAAATAGTTTAAATTTACTCTTTGAAGATTTATAAAAAATCAGGTATTAGATGTTAAACAATAACTGATTAAAAAATTATTAACCTGCTTTTGGAACTATGCCATAGCCTTGGATGATCGCCCCACTGAATAGATTTTTTTAGAGTTGTAATACCTGGATGATTTCTATTATGCCAAACAACAACGATGCCATCTGTTTTATTCATGATTGCTTCATTGTATGCATTCTTTCAGAATTGTAATACCTGGATGATTTTTGTGCTTTACTGTGCCAGATAATGACGATATTTGTGATTGCTTTACTGAATACATCTTCTAAGAGCTGTAATACTTGTTTCTCTATGTATAAAAACCCTTGCTTGAGAGCTGCAAAATACACTCAGAGTCAAACGACCTCTGTGTTTGTTTCTGTTTGAATCCTTACCCACCTAGTCTTCGAGAACCCTCATCCCAGAGACCCCCACACCCAGATGGGGTGGTCTGTGACACTCATGAGAGATTATTGTTGTTTACATGGTTGGGTGACCAAAATGTCCCATTGTCAGTGTTTTTTCTGGGATGTGGCTGGTTCCTTTTGGCCCAAACCATGAGAGCAGCTGTGATATTTGCTCACTTTGGGCAAAAGCTTCACAAACTAGTGAGTGACTGTAGATAAAATGAGTGTAGATGGTGTGTGTTGATCACAGATTTCGAGCTCATCTTGTTCACACTCTATTTGCCTTCTTAGTGGCTGGGCCTGGATAGAGTTTCAGCCTTATGTCCCCATGGAATATTGGAATGAAGACCAAGACAGAATTTGAATGTGGAAGATGGGTGCAGAGACAGACACATTGATCTGGGCCCTTATTTTCAGAATTGATAGATTAAAATGTAATATGTGTGTGTGTGTGTGTGTGTGTGTATGTGTGTGTGTGTGTGTGAGAGAGAGAGAGAGAGAGACATGCCCTTTTAGATACAGGCTTGTGACCCAGATGTAAACTAGGCTTGACACAGTGATGCCAGGGCAATTTCTCCTGTGAGGACCGCAGAATGGGGCTGTAACTGTGGAGCCCTGGTTGCAGCCGTCCTTCCTCTTCTCTGGCTGGGGTGCCCTTGGAGCCCTTCTTAGTAGTGGACGCAGTAGAGATGGACACTTCCACTGATCCTGAGCTCCCGAAGCTGCTCCAGGGCTTTCTGGTCCAGGCTGGTGGCCCCCAGGCCCTGACCATTGAGTGCTAGCTTCAGCCCTCCCTCTTGGCACAGAAGCAGTACCTGGTAAGAATTGATTATGTTGTGGGCTTCTTGACAGACCTTTCCTGGTGTCCTACCTGGTGTCTCCCTTCACTGAGGGGACACAATTAACAGAAACAGATGGGTCTAGGAGTTAAAGATCACCACCTTAAATGATGCTTTCCACTGGTAAATGTTCTCAACCATATATACATACTGAAGCCATAAAGAGAGCTTGAGACTGGGTCTCATGTAGCTCAGGCTGGCCTTTGGCTTCCTATACAGCTGAGACTGGCCTTGAATTCCTGATCCTTCTGCCTCTACTTTCCAAGGGCTAGATTATCGGTGAACATAGTAATGATGTACATCACTCATGGCCTTTAGAAGCATAGGAGAGCATTTAAAGACAATGCCTTACCTGCATTCATTATGCCTGTGTTTCTGGGCACAGGATCTCTGGCATGAGCATAGAGGACTGAAGGCCAATATCTGAACATTCTCTCTGAAGAGCTGGCTCTGGCTTCCTAGCCCTGGGGTATTGGCCTGCTCACTCTTCCCAGGATCCAGCCCATAGTTTCCCAGATCATCACGGACATGGGCTCAAGGACAGCTGTGACTACTTGGCTCAGACCTACCTCGAAGAATCGCTGAGGGTAAAAGAGGAAGGGGGCTGAGATCAGCTTCTTTCGTCCCCAGGAGGAGACCCAGGCCAGTGTTCTGTCTGTGAAGGAAGCCCTGAGTGTCACAGGAACATGGGAGGTCCCATCCCTCAGGCTCAGGGTGAAACTACAGGAAGCAGGCAGAGAAGTGGATCAGTCACCTTCAGACCATTTTATCTCTGAAGAGGTAGGGTTGAGGTGGAAGAGCCACTGGAAGACAGGATAACTTCTAAGAGTTAAGTTTGTTTGGCAGGCTCTGGGCAAAACACTTGGACATATAACAGTGTAGAGCTATACACAGCACATGAGTATCATCCTTGACTCCCTGACTGGAAGACTATGCAGGTAGAATAATTAACTACCCCAAGCCTCAGTTTATTTCCCTGAAAATGGGGATGGCTGTGACCATAGCAACAGTTAACATTTATTGTTACGTGTCAGATTGTGGCTTTTGCAAAGAGCTAGTGGTAAGGGTCAGGCTGCCCTGGCTTACACTCTGCCGCTTTACACTCTCCAGCTTCTCACTCTCTTTACACTCTCCAGCTTCTCAATGAGGCCAGAGGCCAGCAGGCCCTAGCTCCTCCTGTCTGTCTCCAGGGATGCTGGGGCTTATGAGTTTACATGAACACCTGGCTTGTTACATGTGTGCTGGGATCTGAACTTCAGCCCCAGAGTTTTGATGGGCGTTTAGAGAGAACTTCTCATCAAGTGTAGGGCTCTGTTGGACAGGGTCAGGGTGACATTAGGGAACACCGGAGTCTAAACAGATTTAAGCTGCAGGTCTTGGTTTGAGTGACCACTGGAGGAGAAGCCAGATTCTGGTGCCCAAGCACTTCCTTCCTAGGAAGCTTGGCTGTTTACTGAACCTAGCATTGTGACAGAGCAGGAGGCCATATCACCTCTTTGGGTCTCAGCTGCAAAGGCTCTTTCCTAGGACTTGTGAGGTGAAGCTAGTTTACCTGACAGGTTAGCAGCACCCACAACTGGGGCTGCTGTGCCCAACCCCAACCCTATTTATAAGCTCTGCAACCTGGGCTAACTTACTTCTCTTTGCTCTGCTGCAAGAGGGGGGTAAATGGTGGTGTTGGCCCCCCCCCCCCCCCCCAATGAATACTTACTCTTTTGGCTTTTTCAAGACCAGGCCTCGAACTATAATGACTTGCCCAGGCCAGAGGCCCTGAGGAAGAGCACGTGAACAGGGCACCTCCTGACAGAAATGGGAGAGGACTGAAATGGTGACCATTGGGGAGTCAGAGTCCCTCACCAGCAGGATACCCCCAGGGACCCAGGGACATCAGGGTAGGTGAGTTTCTCTGTAGGCTTGCATCCAGGAGACTCAGCCATGCCTGTGTATTAAGTACCCGTTGTAGGACTGCTGAAAACTTCTTCAGGCCCCTCCAGGCTGTGCACAGTTCCTTAGGCCTTGTTCCATGAATGTGCTCTGAATTGTATGTATCAGGTATACAGTAATTTGTCATACTGCCACCTATGAGCAACTGGAGGGCTGAATGGTCTTCCTAGCCTGATGCTTGGTACTAGGCCAGTCATGGAGTCTCTTCAATACCCATTTGCAGAGCAAGTGAAGAGGGTGGAATGAAACTGGAGTGTGGCCAGGAGATGCTTCACGCTCCCACTGCTGCAGCTTTCCACAAAGGAAGGGAAATGGAAGTGAGAAGGAACTACACCTTCAGGAGAGACCTGGAGGAGGGTCACTTACCAGCCTGGGGCTATACAGCAGGAAGGGCTGAAGGAGAGAAAGAGGCAGGGCAGGCTGTTAGTATTTGCTTGGGCAAAGGGACGGTTTTCCTACTTTGCCTGCAAGGAGTTTGTGCCTCTTGGCAGTAGGTGAGTGATTGGGCTCCCAGTGGGGGATCCTCTGAGTCCTGAGATAGCCCCTATCTGAGTAGTGGGGAAGAGCTAGAAGGACAGTAGAGCTGTCATCTGACACCTCCAGCAAAGTAGAGGGTCATCTTCCCTTTTTGTCCTGTGGCATCAACCATAGCCCTTCTGCAGGGTTGATCTGAGGACCTAAAACTCAGCAGAAATTCTCTCTCTATGGGAATCATGGGTCCTTCCAGAGAGTCAGTTACCTCCACCCATCTTTCCAAGCCTGCCTTGGAGATAGGAGGGGAGAGGCAAATCTAGGCTCTCCATGTGGCTTAAGGGAGCCAAGGCATATTCCTGGCAATTGCAGCAGTGAGGGAGGGGGTCAGCTGAGCCTTGTGCAATCATATGCAGGGAGGAGAGAGGGCCAGCTGGCTTCAAAGTGTGCTTGTCCAGCCTTGCTCCTGAGAGATCCAAATATTTGGGCTAAGGAGCCATCAAGCTTGATGACTGAGTTCCATCCCTGGACTCACACAGTGGAAGGAAACTCCTGCAGATTGCCCTCTGACCTCCACATGTGCATGCTCCCCCATTGTGCACAGGCAGACACACTATGCATTCACACACACAAAATAAATAAATAAATAAATGTAATAAAAAATCAAAGAAAGAAACTCACATATCCAACCGGATACTCTCTGCTACCCTCCACAAATGGCTGTTAAGAAAGAAAGAAAGAAAGAAAAAAGAACTGGAGAGAGGTTTCAGTGGTTGCTCCTCTAAAGGACCCAGGTTTGGTTCTCATCACCCACAGTTTCAGTGAATTGGATGCCTACTTCTGGCTTCCATGGGCACCAGACATGCACATGGTGTATGTATATACACTCAGGCAAAACTACTCATATATATAGCATAAAGAGAAGAAAGAAAGAAAGAAAGAAAGAAAGAAAGAAAAGCTGCCAGCTGTTGGAACCACTGTATGCCTCTCACTGCTTCCCATACCTACCTTTTAAAGCTGGTGTGTTGAACATCCCTCCTCTCGGCCCCACCTCAGGTTTACTGAATCCATCCAGGACTGTATTTGCAGTACTGGAGACTGAACCTAGGGCCCTGTGTTTGCCAGGGCAGTGCACTACCACTTTAGCCACACATTTAGCTGCATTTTGAATAAGTTAATTAGGTAGATACGATTCATCTATCAAGCTGCAGCTTGCATAGGTGTTGATGTGCCAAGTCCTTTGCTCCTTGGTGCCAAGCAGACTCCACCACCAGGAAAGATTCCTGTCCATGGCTCCTGGGTGCTTCCAGCAGACTCTACTACCAGGAAGGATTCCTGTCTGTGGCTCCTAGGCTTCCTTACTGTGCCCACCCTCTCTTCTTTTCTGACGAGGTTTTGCACTTCTTTCTCTTGGTTATCCCAGGCATATCGGACCTTTCTCTTTCTCTCAGTCTGGGGTGAGTGAGTGAGCCCCTGACCTGTCCAGATCAGGGCGCATCAGAAGCCACTACTGACCCAGCCTTGGCTCCAAGGGAACTTACATTGATGTTCAGGAATCCAACAGCCTTCACCAAGATGTCACCGGATATATCAAGTGTATCCACCCGTGATAGTGGGAGCCGGTAACGGTAGCGAAGAAAGTGCTGTCCATTTACACTCACCTGGGGAAACAAACAGCATAGCTGAAGAACAGCGTGCTGTACACCCTGTGCAAAATCTATCCCAGGCACCAGCAAGCATGCCTCCCGAGAAAGCATGCCTCCCGAGAAAGCATGCCTCCC
>JADRCH010011485.1:0-34337 GCA_019843965.1 Rhynchomys soricoides
AGAGAGGGCAGGACGGTAACCAGTTAAAACAGCGCAGAGAGGGCAGGCTGCGCCCTGGACATTCTAAGGCTTGGGTGAGGGGTAGGAAATCAGTACAAGGTGTCCTCAGCTACATAGCAAAGTTCCTGGACTCAGAGACAAAACAAAACAAGATCCCAAATTTAAATTAGCATAAACATGGGACTGAAAACTGATCAGCAATCCTGGGGGGCTGGGGTGAGGAGAGTCACCACAAGGAAGGAACATGGGGCATGTTAAGGGCATTAAACTGCTGTTCTGTAGTTTTTCTGACTGTTAGTTTCTTCCTTATATACAGTGTAATGTGATCACAATTCCCAACCCCACTAATGTCTCTTGCCCCCCTTTTCCGATGACCCCCTTCCCTCCTAGCCAGTCCTTTCCTATCTCCATGCCTTCATATAAAGAAAATTATACAATATGACGCTTTGGGGGTATGACCCTTCACTTATTATTTTATAATGACTAAATATTTTCCAGGCAGGGCTGTTATATTTGTATGACCTTTTGGTCATTGTAATCAAGTTTGTTGGCGAGTGGGTAGGGGTGAGGGTGTGGGTGAGGAAGGAGGTTTGAGACCGAATCTCATTGTTTGGTCAGGCTAGCATAGAAGTCATTTAAAAATTTTTTACTTATGTGTATGAGTATTTTGACTGTATGTTTATCTGTGTATCATATGGCTGCCTACTGCTTGAGGGAGGTCAGAAACGGGCATTAGGTCTCTCTGGACTGGGGTTACACAGTTGTAAGCATTTCTGTGAGTACTGGGAATTGAACCTGGGTCCTCTGGGAAGAGCAGTCAGTGTTCTTAACTGCTGAGCTATTTGTTTCTCTTTCTCTTCTTTTCTTCCTTTCTCTCTTGTTTTCTTTCTTTTCTTTGTTTCTTTCTTTGTTTGTTTCTTTCTTTTTTTGAGATAGGGTTTCTCTCTGTGTGTGTTTTTCCTGGCTTAGAACTGGCTCTGTAGACCAGGCTAGCCTCAAACTCAGAGATCCACCTGTTTCTGCCTCCTGAATGCTGGGATTAAAGGTGTGCACCACCATTTCTTTAGCCCTAACCTGGAATTCTTGATTATCCTGCCTCAGCTCCTTGAGCAAGAATTCAGTAAGTAATATTTGTAGTAAAGGCGCTAAATAGACAAAGCTAACTATGAGACCTCTTAGGCTTGCAGTTTTAAAAGAACAACTTTAATGATTTCATACCAATGTATCTAGATCCTATCCACCTTCCACTGCCCCTGAACATTCCCCCAACATTCCCCTTCTCACATTCATGCTCCTTCTCTCTGCCTCTTCTCTGTCTTTGGTAACCCACTAAATCCAGTTAGTGCTGCCTGCTAGAGTGCTGACTGATCTCATCAGCTTGCTCTGGTAAGTCTTATACAGGTGACCATAGCAGCAGAGCTCCTGAGTGCTGTGGCCATGTCATGTCCACATTCTTTTCCATTCTCTGGTTCTTCTGTCACTTTCCCCGAGCCTTGGATTTGTGGGTTGGTGGTGACACAGATGTCCCATTAGGGCTGGGCACTCATAGCTACCTATCCTCAGCACTTTGTCAACTTAGGAGTCTCTCCATTAACTTTTGCCCCCTGCAGAACAAGCTTCTATCTGTGTGCATAAATACAAATATTTGGAAGGAATTTTGACAATGTGCCCATTTATTGAAACAGTAGTAGTAGGTCCCCTGCTAGAGCCAGTGGCTTGAGCTGTGTACTTTTGGCTAGGTTTATAGTATCATGCATTTTACAGGTTTCTTTTTAAAATTTATTTTATGTGCTTTAGTGTTTTGCATGCATGCATGTGTACTACCTTCATGAATTACCTGTGGAGGTTAGGAGAGGGCATTGGATTCCCTGGAACTGGAGTTACAGGTGGTTGTGAGCAACCATGTAGGTGCTGGGAACCTAACCTGGATCCTTTCCAAGAGCAGTAAGCACTCTTAACTGCTGAGGTATTTCTTTAGCCCTCACTTTGGAGTTTTTAGTCATAGCACATGCAGAGGTTGGGGTGAAGTTGGGGATGGGGTGGTGGCATGTTCTCTGAAGGCCTGGATTGTGGCTTTGTGAGGTGAACCAGCATCAGACCTGCAGAGCCTGCATCCACATGGATCTGCCTATTGGAGCTGATGGGAGGGACTTCCGGCTGTACCTTCTCAACCCAGCCTGCCCTGGTCTCAAGGTTTCATGCCGTTGCTAATAGTTTTGTTCTTGGTTTTGCAGCCAGAACCCAAGCCTGGAGACCTGATTGAGATTTTCCGCCCTATCTACAGACACTGGGCCATCTATGTTGGTGATGGATATGTGATCCACCTGGCTCCCCCAAGTAAGAACACCAGGGTCTTCACTATGTTGGGTCTAGGGACTGGGAAAGGGTGTGGGGAGCTGTGGGCAGCAGGGTGCCCTGCGTTCTCCATGCTTCTCGATCAACCATTTGTTTCTAAGTTTACATGAAGGCGGTCTGATGTGTCATGATGCTGTCTGAGCTTTGCTCCTTAGAGCCTAGTGTGTAAGCCCCAGGGTGTACTCAAGGTGTGTGAGTATCCAGACCCTTCCCGTAAGGACCTTCAACTTCCAGGCTCCACCCAGAGAACAGCTGAATGGCTGAATCCCGCCCCTCTAGATGCAGACGGCCACGCTCTGCACCACAGAGTCAAAAGCCTGAGCTCAGAACTTGAAATCCTACCAGTCCCCACCCTGGAAATCTGCACCCTGGAAAGGTACTCCCCGCAGGAAACCCTGTAGAAAGCCTGCTTTCTTCTCAGCTCCCTACTGCCTGGTTTTTCCCTCCCAGCAAATCTCGTGTGAGGTTTGATGTGCATTGTGACTTTGTAGTATTCCTTGGCTCCCAATTGCCAGGGCATCTTTCTCAGCAGAGGTGTAACCTTTTGCTGGGGAAACCAACCCCCCGGGGGCAGAGCTGTTACACTTGCTCTGGGGAAACCTCTCTGCCTGCGTAGAGCTGTAGCACTACCATTATAGAAGCCTTTCCTTCAGAGGGGTGACACTTCCATATTGTCCCCTAACTCGATAGGTTCTCCTGGTGTCTGTGCTCCCCACTGGGGTCCGAGCCATACTGGGACCCTATCCCTCGTCTCCAGTCAACACACAACAGTCTCACCTTCCAGCTCACCAATCACTCACTCACCAATCACAATCACCAATCACTCAGCACACCATCCACCAGCAACAATAAGGTAAGTTTTCTCTTCGGTCACTGCAAATGTTTTTCGAGTCCAAGGAAGTGATCGGCACCTCTTTGGTACTCTTGGAGGTGAAGGTACCAGGACCTGGAGGTCTTTAAGGCTATGGCTGGTCCTCCTCACCTGACCCCATTTCCCCATCCTTGGACATTTTCAGCCGCAGACCACCCTAATCAAATCTCCCTGGCACTCACTTTCCTCCCAGAACCCATTTCTTCTCCAATACAGGACTCCCTTCTCCCTCCCCCTGCCTGGCCTAACCTGGTCTCAGCTCTCCCTTTATAGGAGGTTGCTGGGGTGGATGGCCTGGTCAGGGTACACATCCCTTTCTTACTAAGTGATCTCTCTCAGATAGAAGAGAGGTTGGGGTCTCACACCACGAATTTCTCCACCTTCATTAAAGAGTCCCAGTGTATCATTTAGTCTTACAGTCTCCCCTTCCATGACATTTACACAGTTCTCAACAGCAACCTTCTCTGTGAGGAGTGCAGATGAGTCTGAGACCAAGCTAGGGCACATGCAGATGAAATCTACCAAACTATTGTTGCCCACCCAATTGCAGCTGAGGTGGTTCCTGACTGGGATCCTGAATAGAACTATAATGCTCTGGGGGGCATTCTAACTAGACACTAACTTATAACTCACCTCTTGGCCAGTCTGTGCAAGGTTGCCCTTAAAGTGATAAAGTATTAAAAAATTCAAGAGGTTATCCAGGACAAACACAAAAACCCATCTCAATTCCTAGACTGCCTTACAGTATACCAACCTGGATTCCAAGACCCCAGATGGAAAACAACTTATGACCCACTTCTTTTTCCAGAGTTTCCGTGATATTAGGGTCAAACTTAAATGTCTTAGGGGAAGAATCCTTGACTCCACAGGCAGCAGTCTCAGCAGTGGCCTTTAAGGTCTACAGTGGGAGAGATAAAAAATCTTGTAAACAAAAATACCTGATGCTAGCAAAGGCCTTTTGACTGGCTATGCCAGTGGATGCCCAGGCCTGAGAGAGAACCTCTGGGTTCCTGTTTCAAATGTGGTCAGAAGAGTCACTGGGCCCTGGGCTTGTCCTAACCCTTGTAAACCACCCAGATCATGCCCAAGGTGCCATTAAGAAGGGCAGTGTAGTTTTGACTGCCCCATGTTCCTCACAGCATGAGGACATCAAGTCCAAATCATCCTTCAGTAGATTTCCTAGGTCTGGCCATGGATAACTGAGGGGGTCCTGGGCTCCCTTGTCCTGATCACTGCCATCTCTAATAGGGAGCCTCAGGTAGACGTCACAGTACCAGGGAGATCTATCTTCTTCTTTCTGGACACCAGAACCTACTCAGTCCTGAAGGAGTTTTAGGGACCCACATCTCCTTCTTGTTCCCCTACTGTCGTGATAGTGGGGTAACCTTACCAGCCTCACCAAACCCCTCGCCTTGCTCACTCCTTCCTAGTGGTACTAACCTGTCCCATCCCTTTGTTGGGAAGGGGCCTCCTAGCCAAAGTGGGAGCCTCTGTTTCTTTTGCACTCCCCTATATCGAGGCTTGTCAGCAGTATAAATAATGACACAGGCTTTAATACAGTTTAAAGCTTAGGCCTTCGCTTGGGTTGTCTCCTGGCTAATCTAAACTTCACCTGGCTAACTAGCCTGTGACCCACCATGTGGCTAGCTGGCTCTGTACCTCTCTGCTCTGTTGCCAGCTTCCTCTAGTATTTGCTCTTGACTCTTCTGCCTCTTCTCTTTTCTCTTGCACCATTCTGTCTCCCTGAAGTTCTGCCCTCCACTTCCTGCCCAGCGATTGGCTGTCAGATCTTTGTTACAACCAATTAGCAGCGACATGATCTCTAATACAATTCTAGATTGCCTCTAGCCATAGAGGGCGGTCTGACCTTCAAGTATCTGAGCAGGGGTGGAAGGACAAATACTAATAGATGTAAGGCTGGTGATGGGCCATGGAAATGACAGTACCGATATCCTGCCAGCATTTAGCATCTAACAATTGAAAATACAGAGACACCCCATCATACTGTGTAAAAGAGGTTACCCCAACACTCCCCATCCACTTGACCCCAAGTTCGCTGACCATTCCCCTTCTCCAAATCACAAAATCTGACATGCCTTTTCCCTTGCTGGCCTCCCAGGTGCATCACAGACTATAGGCCAAAATCTCTCTCATGTCATCTGGACCACCTGTCTTTGACAGAGAGAGTAGAACAAAGCAAAACAAAAGGATTTAAAGGAACTTGCTTTGCAATGGCTGCTCTCAGTGACAACTACTCATGTCTTTGATAAATGGTTAGGTGGAAACCACCTGGATGTGAAAGCTCCAGAGAGCTCTAAAGGCAGAAGAAAGGGATCTAAGGTGAAGAAAAATGTTTCTGATTTCTTTCCCCCTACATGCTATTGTTAAGATTTCAAAGGTTTAGGAGAACTATACTTAATACTCAAATCAGACTTCTCTCATGGTGGGACAGCTCACCAGCTGGTTGCCAAAAGGAGACACTTATTCCTGTAACACCTAAATGGACTTCTAAAACATCTGTCCCCTATAATTGCTTTCTCTATGATCAAACCAGAGATTACTGTTGATGTTGGCTGTCCTTAATGGTTTTGTAGGCGACATGATGGGTATTCAACCTTTTATATAGAATGGGAGTCTTTTATCTTAATTAAGGACCCATGGTACCTCAGATGGGAGATAGGGTCATTGGTAAACTTTACTATAATATTTACCACAGCCACCCATCAGGCATGATCAAAATACAGAGGGCACACATCCCACTTGGTTGAACATTTTAACATTATGTGGCAGAACATCTTATCATATCATGGTGGAGTCAGGGTATAGGGTGTGGAACATGTTGAATTCCAGAAAATGGGTCAACACCTGGCCAGATTCAATTTTTACAGAAAACAGGAATGAACTTTATTTTGATCTTATAACAAGATGACTTTTAATCTTGTGATGGAGTCAGACTGGTCCATCACTTATGTAGACCAGAGTGGCCTCGAACTCACAAAGATCTGTCTGCCTGTCTCATGAGTTCTGGGATCAAGGGAGTATACTACCATGCTGGGTTCAAATGTTTTCTGTTCTAGAAGAGTTCGGCCTATTTTAGAATTTCATGGAAGAGGGGTCACATGGCCTCTGCTCTTTTTTTTCCTGCTTGTTGCTGTGTCGATGTTACATTTAAAGATTGGTCCTGTCCTGGTTACTGGGGTGCTGTTGCTGCTCCTGGCAGGGAACCAATCTTGTGATGCTCCCTGGGTTCCTGGGTCTACTTCTTGGGTTCATAGCTCCTCTCCAGCCACTGTACCCAGTACATGCTCATTCCCCATGGTATGGGCGGTTGGGTTAGGATGCCCTAGCTCTATGCTATGTCAGCTGACCCTCACTGCCTAGCCTAGTTAACAGAACCCAAGTTTCTCCTCTTCTAGTCACTTCATGGTTGCCTCTTCTTACCTGTGGATCTTGGCCAGGGCTGCCACTGCATCTCCTGGTTCTCCTTAGCATCATCTCTAGGGGAACAGCTGAAGAGTGTTGATCTCTTTCTCTCTCTCTCTTTTTGTTCTGGAAGGAAGATAAGCCTCTCACTTTAGGTCATAGGGCTGGTGAGGTCAAGGGATTGCCCAAGTGGAATCAATAGTTATATGCTCTTTCCTCAGAAAGATGAGAAAGCTCCTTGCACATATTTGTAGAGTTAAGATGTAGTTACAGTACAGAAGATTAGCTTCTTCTGGTTAAAGAAACACTCCAATAGCCAGTGGTGGTGGTGCATGCCCATCATCCCAGTAGCCAGAGATGGTGGTGTGTCCCGTCCTGTGGGACCTCGTTATTTGTGGGATCAAGGGGGACCAACCCTGAAAGGAAAACGGGCGAGAGAAAGGAGCAAGACCAAGCAAAGTTTTGTCAAGGTCTATTTTTTATTAACACAAGCAGATTTTATAAAGCAAAAATCATAGGCAAGGGGAGGAGGGAGAGGAAGCTTGCAGCCCTCCTGTTGTTATGGCTCAACTACTGTCTGGTGTCTGAACAGTTTTCGGTCAGCCTGTCCTCCGGAGATGCAAGGGACAGCTAATCTTGCAGAAACATGGCTGGTTCTCAGAGACTTGCTTTAAGGCTGTACAAACTCAGAAACTTGCCTAAGGCTGTATAAAGGTCAGGTTCCCAAGGGTGGTGTGGAGGCCCTGGCTCCCGACAGTGGTGCATGCCCATCATCCCAGTAGCCAGAGATGGGGGTGCATGCTGACACCCCAGTAGCCAGGGGTGGTAGTGTGTACCCATCATCTCAATTTATGGACTGCAGAGGCAGAAAACTGTTAAAGAGTTTGATATCAGGCTGGACTACATAGTAATTTCCAGATGAGATCATCCTGGATTAGAGAGTGAGGCCTTGTCTCATCCCTCAACTGACCACCACCTTGGATACCATGGCTGCCACTAAAACATCCCACTAAATCATGGCACTTTACTAGTCTCCATCTTGATAAAGATTCAAAGGACCACAAGAACCTTTGCCAAAACCACATTGTGTGTGTCTCACTTGTTTCTTTCTTGCTCATCCCTTGTGGATGGTGCTAAGCCTGAATGCCCAGCTGTGGGCTAGCACTGAATCCCTGTGGCCCTTCCCAGGATCAACTCCTCTGTTCTTTGTGGCTCCACAGGTGAAATCGCAGGAGCTGGGGCAGCCAGCTTAATGTCTGCTTTGACTGACAAGGCCATAGTGAAGAAAGAACTGCTTTGTGATGTGGCTGGGAAGGACAAGTACCAGGTCAACAACAAACATGACAACGAGTACACCCCACTGCCTCTAAACAAGATCATCCAGCAGGCTGAGAAACTGGTGGGGCAGGAGGTGCTCTACAGGCTGACCAGTGAGAACTGTGAGCACTTTGTGAATGAACTACGTTATGGAGTTCCTCGGAGTGATCAGGTGCGTCCTCAGTCCCTGTACCTGACCTTAGGTGCCAGGTCATTTTCCCAACTGCCAGTTGGCTGGACCTGGGTGTGGTTGGGGACAGAATTACAAATAGGATGATAATAGCTTAATTATATGCTTCCTATCTCTGAGAGTGACACGCTTAGCGGTGGGCAGGGGTCGGGGGAGACAGGCAGGTGAGACAGCAGGTCAGACTCCCTTCTTCAGAGCTAGGGATTGAATTCAGCCTAGGTCATGACATTCCACCCCTGTGATGATGCTCCCAGAGCCTTGGATGCAAGCTCTGTGAGCCCCACTTTGTAGATCAGGAATCCTAAGCTTCTAGAACTCAAGCCATCTGGCTATGGCCATTCATTTCAGCCAACAAATCCCTTTGAGCCTTCAGACCTGTGCTGTGTTTTTCTGGCAGTCAGATGTAGCTGTGTGGGTGAGAGGCAGAGTGAGAGGCAGAGAGGAGCTTTGATGTGCAGGTTCATTTAACCAACCTCCCTTAGCAGGCTGTAGATAGCACAGTCCTCATCTTAGAGGTGGTCCTGCTGTTTTCCCAGTTTCTTTTCTGAGGTAGGGTCTCTGGTTAGCTCAGGCTGCTCTGGCCTTAAATGATTTGTCTTTTTGCTTTAGCTTGCCCAGTGCTGAGATCCCAGGCAAATGCTACCACACCCTCTCAGCTTTGCATGGGTGAGAGGTTAAGATGTGTGGTTGTTCACACCCTTGGCTAATGTGGTGATGGACAGCAGGTACTCCCTTCTTTTTCAGTGCTAGCAATTAAACCCAGCTTCTTGCCTATTATAGGTAGGTGCTCTACCACTGAGCTAACCACTCCACTTCCAGCCCCTTGGACCTTGTCTTTACCAACTATGTGATCTTTGAGGATGTATTTAGTCAGGGCCCCCACCACTGATCTTGGAGGATTTCATGTGAATTAGAGAGGGATTTTTTTTTTTTTTTTGAGACAGGGTTTCTCTGTGTAGCCCTGGCTGTCCTGAAACTCACTCTGTAGACCAGGCTGGCCTTGAACTCAGAAATCCGCTTGCCTCTGCCTCCCGAGTGCTGGGATTAAAGGCGAGCGCCACCATTGCCCGGCTAAGAAGATCTTTTATAAGTGAAATGTTATCTACACATAGCATGATGCAACAATAAACAGCATTATAATTCCTGCTTATGTGGCCATCTGTTAGTGGCCTCTGAGCTCCTTAATCACTAAAGGGAATTTAGTTAGGCATGTTTATAGGGCTAGAAATTACAGGAACAAAGAGATTTTTTTGGCAAAAATAAGGTTCAAATATTTGGTAGATAGCAGTAAAAAAAAACCCAAAAAACCCCAACAAAATCCATAGGCTATGTAAATAACAATAACTTTGGTCTATGAAAGTATTTGTTTAACAAACAGAAATAGGACCTGCAGCCGGGACTTAGCACTACCGGGACTAACTAGATACTATACTCATATCCTAGTCACTCTCTTTGTGTACAAAGTGTGACCACAAACAGGAGGGTTATTGTTATATCCCTTGACAAAGTATCTTTTGTCCAAACCAGCAGTGTTAGCATTTGTTCTCACATAATGGGTTTCAGAAAAGAATGAGGGTCATGTTGTTCCTCCTCCTCCATTATCCGAATTTTAGCCCTCCTGATGTAGAACTCAGCAAGGAAAACACTAGATAGAAATGGTATGTGTGTCTCTGTGTGTGTGTGTGTCTGTGTGTTCATCCCTGTGTGTCTGGGTGTATGTAGAGGCAAAAGGTCAACTTCCAGTGTCATTCTGTAGGCCCTGTCCCTATTTTTTAGATGAATGAACAATCAAACAAGGACAGTATCACCTGCTGGCTTGGAATTTGTCAACAAGGCTGAGCGGACTGACTAGCACTTGGATTCCAAATGCATGCCCCCATACCTGGCTTTTTACAGGGTTCTGTGGGATTGAACTCAGGTTTTTGTGTTTACAAGGCAAGCACTTACTCACTGTTTTACCTCCCCAGCTCTAGATGCTTAGCAGGGTAACCCCATAACACCATGGCTTGAGGCCAGCCAGCAGTCAGAGCTCTCTGGTTGACAGTACCATTCAAACGTCCATCCAAACTAGGTTAACAATGAGGGAAGACAGGGGGTACAGCAGATAGGCACTAGGTAAGGAGCCGATGAATGGGGTGAGAGCAAGGGATTCATTAATGTTGAGTTTGTGAGATGAACCCAGTAGGTGGTTTGAGAGTATCCAGTACCCATATCTTCTGTTGTTTCTACTGGCATGGTCAGATTCTCAAGAAAAGTCTCCCAGAGTGACTTGCTGGGAGCAGCAGAGGGGTCTTGGAAGCTCACACTTAGCATGCTCAGAGTCACTCAGTGTCCTGCTCATGGTCATAATACAACCTAGAACGCATGTCTAGACTTGTAGAACCTAGAGCTTCTGCTTAATCCTGTCCAGAGAACATTCACGCCTCTGCTGGGCTGAGGGAGGAGGTCCAGGGACCTGGAGGAAGTGCTCTCTCTCTCTTCACTCCCAGAGAAACCTGCATGTGTCTGTCTGACCCCTTTAGGAGTTTCTTTCTCTAACTAGGGTTATTTCTCAGCTTCTTTGTTCTCATTGAATTATGCTTAAAACAAATGTCCCTAGGGCTGGAGAGATGGCTCAACCTTAGGAGCTAGGCTCACAACAAAAAAAGTAATGCCTCTAATTAAAAAGAAAAATGTCTGTGGTGCTGAGTAGTAAACTCAGTGTCTTCCCCATGGTAGGCCATTGCTCAACCATAGCTATCTCCAGCCCAAACAAATGCTGTCTTTTATTTCAGTTGGGTTTTAGGAGGGAGTGGAATTTGACAAATGTTTAGCTTTTCCCTGCACCTTCTCTCTTTTTTTTTGCTTTTGGAGACAGGGTTTCTCTGTGTAGCCCTGGCTGTCCTGGAACTCACTCTGTAGACCAGGCTGGCCTCGAACTCAGAAATCCGCCTGCCTCTGCCTCCTGAGTGCTGGGAATAAAGGCATGTGCCACCACTGCCCGGCGCACCCTCTCTTTTTGCAATGCTTTTTTCCCCTACTCAATAGCAGCACAAGTCAGATAGTCTCACATCTGCATTACGTCACTACTGTTCCTGGTGGAATTTATTTAAGAATAGACTGATGGAGACAGGCTCAGAGACTCACAGCCAAACATTAGGCAGGGCTTGGGGAATCCTATGGAAGAGGGGAGGAAGGCTTGTGAGAGCCAGAGGGGTCAAGGACATCACAAGAAAAACCACAGAATTAACTAACCTGAGTCCATAAGGGGTCGCAGAAACCGCACCGCAACCAGGGATCCTGCATGTGCCTGACCAAGGCCCTCTGCACATATGTTAACAGTTGTGTAGCTTGGTCTTCATATGGAGCTCCTAACAATGGGAGCAGGAGCTGCCGAATTTAGCCTCAATAGGAGAGTCTTACTGCAACTTGATACACTAGGGTTGGTTGATATTCATGGGCGGCTTCCCCTTTTCTAAAGAGAAAGGGAAGAAGAGTGTGTTGAGCGGGGAAAGGTGGGAAGAAGAACTAGGAGGAGATGAGGGAGGGGAAATGGGGGTTGGGAGGTGAAATGAATGAATGGAGAGGTTCAGTGGCTCACACCTCACCTGGAACCCCAATGCATGGTGGGTGGAGGCAGGAGGACCAGGAATTTAAGGCCATCTTTAGTGTGCTGGTTAGTTTTATATCAACTTGATACAAGTTAGAGTAATTTTGGAGTGAGAGAACCTCAACTGAGCAAATGTCCCCACCAGATTGGTCTGTGGGCAAGCCTATGGTGCGTTTTCTTGATTGATAATTGGTACGGGAAGGCCAGTTTCACGGTAGGCATTAACACTCTTGGGCTGGTGGTCCCAGGTGTTAAGAAAGCAGGAGGAACAAGCCATGAGAAGCAAGCCTGTAAGCAACGTTCCTCCACGGCCTCTGCATAGGTTCTGGCTCTGCCTTCCCTCAGTGATGAAGCATTACCTGGAAGTGTAAGACACAACAGATCCTTTCCTCTACACGTTGCTTTTGGTCATGGTATTTTATCACAGCAATAGAAACTGTAACTAAGACACTTGGCTACATAGTGAGCTCAAGTTTGAGGCCAGCCTGGGCTACATGCAACCTTTCCTTAAAAAATAAAAATAAAAAGAGACCTGTAGAATAGGGGCAACTATGCTTTGACTCTGGTCTCTCAGTGGACACCAGAGTTCATACAAAGAAAGAGCTGGGTGTGGTGTCATGCCTTTAACCCTGGCACTCAGGAGGCCAAGGCAGGAGGTCTTGAGTTCAAGGTGCTACAGAGCAAGATCCTGATTCCAAAAAAGAAAAACAAACAAACAAAGAAAAACAAAGAAAACAGCAAAAACAACAATAAAACCCAGTCCTTTAAAGGAAATACCTCCAAGCCTGGCAGGCCAGACACTGGAAATATGGCATGAGATGAAGTCCTTGCTCTCGTGGAGGTCAGATTTTTTTTTTGAGTTCTCAATTGCCCTTCCTTCCTGACTTTACACTTGCCCATTGACTGGCCATCTTGACCATCCTGCTGTCATCCCTCTGTTCTTTCTATAGATGCCTTACAAAGAGCTGTAGTCTTTAAATAGTCCAGGACTGCATTCAGGTTACCATTTTGAGTCCATGTCAATTCCAGGCCAGCTGGTTCTGTCCATTCCTTTCCTCACCCAGCCCTCTCCTTCCCATTCCCTCTGCCAATATTGTTGGCTCTCCAGTTTGGCCACTGGATGCAAAGGGAGCATGTGAGGTGCCATGAGCAGAGTGACCCTGTTTTATGACTGTTCCCACACTCAAGACCCAGAGCCTGACTCACCCCCTTCTCTGTTGTAGGTCAGAGATGTTGTCAAGGTGGTAAGCTTGACTGGAGTGGGCTTGGCGGTCTTGAGCCTCGTTGGAGTCATGCTCTCCAGAAACAAGAAACAGAAGCAATGAACTGAATGACTATTAGGGCTCTTCTGCTAGAGGGTTTGGAGTTTGATTTATAGATTCTACTGCTTTATAATTAGGTTTATTTTCACAACATACAATAAACCACAAGAAGGAAATTTTCATGGAGGATACTCCAGTAGCTACCTGTTGTGAAGTCTCTGGAGGGAACCTCGGGGCTCTGTTCTGGGTAACACCCTTTCCTGGTTGGTCTTTCTCTTTGCTGTGGTACCCTTTGTATTGTAGAAAACAGAGTCCAGCACTGTTATCTCAAGTGAAGCATATTGTTGTGTGTCAGATACTGTGGTATGCCAAAGGAGACAGCCTGAGTATACAGAAATGGAAACAGATAGCAAGGGATCTTGGCCTAGAACTTGATCCAACATAGCACTTTGAGACTCGGGAGCTGGGGTTTATGGATATTTGGCGGCGTGTGAAAGACAAATCCTGTAGGGTTGGGCCTTTAGCTCAGTGATAGAGTGCTTTCCTGGAGTGCATGAGGTTTTAGGTTCAGTCCCTAGTATAAGCCCTTCTCACAGAGTATTCCAGGATATACTTGGGCGGTCTTCCTAAAGCCTTCCGATTTCCTTCTGCATTTCAGGTCTGTTCTAGTTAGGTTCTGGTCAGGATTGACATCTTGCTCTGTGACAGCTTTCTTCTGACTTATACACATCTTGCATGGAATACACATGTGCTCTCTGAGCTCCAGCACTGAGACAATAGTTTTCTTAGTGTTCCATGTCAGTGCTCAAGCTTCCCATACCCAAGGGACCCAGACCCAAGTTCAGAGGGCAAGTATCTTGATGCTCCCATCCCCAGTGTGGCACAAGGTGAAGGGGACACACAATGCCTATAATATTTAGATAATATTAATTTATTACCTAAACTAATAATGGGTGGGTCAAGGAAAAGAAGGAGGAAAAAACAAAAACTTCACTGTCAAACAAGGAAAAGCAATCCAGGGCCATGGAGAGGGCTCAGAAAGCAGAGGTGGTTGCTGCCAATTCTGTTTGATCCATGGGATGCACATGGTGGAAGGAGCAAGTCAACTCCCAAAAGTTGTCTCCTGACCTCCACTTATGTACTATAGTATGGGTGCACACATGTCTGCATGCAATGCATAAGTAAACACAATAAAAAGCTTAAAAAAATAGAAGAAAACACAGGCTTTAAGGAAAAAATGATTTACTACACAGAGATTGTGTGTAGTACATGATTGTACAAAATGATTGCTGCACAGAGAGAATAAAACAACCTTGATTACAGTTTCAACTCAATTAAGTCTCAAAGTAGATCATGAGTTCTTGGCCATTAAATTGACAATTTACCATTGTCGTGGTAGATCAAAATGATATGGGATCTGCTTAGATCCAACACAACTCAAATACCAGGTCAATGCAAATGACAAAAATTTGTTGTGATCAAGCTGCTACTGACTGATCAGGGCTGTAGAACAGACTCGGGAGCTGAACTACGACCTGGAACCAGAATGTTACAGAACTTTAAAGCATGAGAACCACAAACATCTGTGCCAAGTTACATTATATTTTCCCACCAATCAGGATTCAGGAATGGGGATTTCCTTAGGAACATGTCTTTGTGGTACACTTGTTCCCATTGGTTGGGGTATTCAACTATGGCAGGGCAACTTACCTAACATTCATGTCTGAACTTGTCAGTTACTGATGTACATCTCTCTCTCTGCCAAACAGGATGACAGTTACCCGGGGAGGTCTTGGGAACTTTATTCGACCCCCTGTTCAAAATGAAAGTTTTATTTAAAATGGCTTCATTTTGGTGCTTTCTTACAAAAATACATATTTTTGAGGCTGGAGAGATGTCTCAGTGGTTAAGAGTACTGGCTATTTTTCCAGGGAGCCTGAGTTTTGTTCCCAGACACATATGGCTGATAACAACTATCTGTAACTTCAGCTCCAGAGGATCCAACACCCTTTTCTATCCTCCATGGGCACTGTACACACAGATATATGTGCAGGCAAAGCACCCACACTGGGTGCTAAAAAAAAGTGTCTATCTTCTAGGACCTGATAAAGTAACATAAAGATGTAGAAAACTTAAAAGAGTCTTCAAGAAGCAGTTTCAGTAGGCATGCAGTATAACTGTGAGACACAAAGTCTAACTACATACATAGGCACATATATAAAAAGTTGAAGATACATGGGTGTAGTGGTTTGAATAAGAATGGCCCTCATGGTCTCAAACAGGGTTTGTGTAGCCCTGGCTGTCCTGCAACTTGCTCTGTAGACAAGGTTGGGTTTGAACTTATAGAAATCTGCCTGCTTCTACCTCCTGAGTGCTAGGATTAAAGGCCTGCACCACTACCACCTGGCTAGGCTCCTATATATATATAAACTATATATATATATATAGTTTTATTTTTGTTTTGATTTTTGTTTTTTTTCGAGACAGGATTTCTCTGTGTAGCCCTAGTTATCCTGGAACTCACTCTGTAGACCAGGCTGGCCTCCAACTCAGAAATCCGCCTGCCTCTGCCTCCCAAATGCTGGGAATAAAGGTGTGCGCCACCACTGCCCCGTTAGGCTCTTATATTTTAATGCTTGGTTATCAGAGAGTGGCACTACTTGAGAGAGATTGGGAAGTGTGGCCTTGTTGGAGGAAGTGTGTCGCTGGGGGTGGGCTTTGAAGGTTCAAAAGCTCAACCAAGCCCAGTGTTGATCTCTTCCTGCTACCTATGGATCAAGATGTAGAACTCTCAGCTACCTCTCCAGCACCATGTCTGCCTGTATGCTGCCATGCTTTGGGCGTGATAACAACGGACTAAACCTTCAAACTGTAAGCCAGCCCCAATTAAATGCTTTCCTTTATAAAAGTTGCCGTAGTCATGGTGTCTCTTCACAGGAATAGAACACCTGGTGTCTTGGTATTACAAATGGCTGGCAGGGGTGAGGTGGGGTGGGGGTGGTTCATTTGATCTTTCCTGATAGAAATTACAGAGAGGCAAGATCCAACTCTTAATGTTGAAGATCCTGAGATTTAGAGGCTCACCAGTTTCCAAGCCCAGAGGCAGATAGTTCTAATCTCAGAATCAGAAGCGTATGATTGCAAGCTTGCTGTTCTCAGTAGACAATCATTGCTAGAGGGCACTGCTGTAGGCTCAGTGGGCCACAGCCAGTTGTGTCACAGCTTCTAAGTGTCAGGACTTATGGCATGTTTATCTCTAATGGCTCCACTGAACTTTCTAGCAATTAGGAAAGATCTCAAAGGCTCAACTTCCAAAAATGACTGATCAAAACCACTCATCTTTCACAATAGCTTCAGCTTCTCTGATGTCTCTTGCCCTTTCAACACTTCTGCCATCTCTAGCTGCTTTTTTTTTTTTTTTTTCTTTCTGAGATTCACTATATAGCCCTAGCTGGCTTTGAACTCACAGAGATCTGCCCTCTTCTGCATCCTGAATGCTGGGATTAAAGGTATGCACCACCCTAACCAGCTGCCTCTGGCATTTGTCTTCACTGAAACTCTTCTGCCCCCTGGCATCAGATCTCAGAAGAGACTTATAGAAGAAACAAAGGCCTCCCAACTATCCTGAAAAGACAGGAAAACAAGCTGTTTTTGTAGCCAGCAAAGGGGCAAGGCACATTAGTGGATGCTTCAAAATTCCCATCCATCACTGAATGGTACCTAGTTCCAATCACTGGCCTTGCATAAGGACCAATCACATGATTTCTGGGAGATTCCCTGGAGCAAGGCCTCCTGCAGTAGCAGCTATACCTCCAGCAGCTGAGGTTGCAGTGTTCCTTATAGCTGGAGTGTAGTGTCTTCAAGTCACCATATGCTTGGGCTGCCATATTGTGGTGACTGGTCAGCCAGAGGTGTTGCTTGGTTGACAACATGACACCCAAAGTTGCGGGTACAGGGAAGTATCTGACATGTGCCAGTTAAAGGGTAAAATATGCCAGGCTGCCAACAGTCTAGCTTATCTGAAAGAAAACTATACATGAATGGTGCTTACAATAGCAGCTTATAATTAACAACATTCTTAGCAGTATTTGACAGTGTCTCAGCTCATAGCTGAATACCCTTCTAGAATGCTAGGTAATCCTATCTGTCTTGGATTGTTAATATGGTTTAGACATTAGAGGCACCTGCTACCAAGCCTGCTGACTTGAATTCAGTCCCTGGGACTGTTGCATAACAGTCTCCTTTGAATCTGGAACACTCCATCCTGCAGGGAAGTCTTATAAGCAGAGAGGACAACTATTTAAAATAGCTTCAGGAAGACCCTGAAACTGATCAGACTCACTAGGCCCCTCCCTCTCACAGTAAGCAATAAAACTGCTGAGGGTCACTCTCAAACAAGCCAAGATGCAAAGAGGATTCTGACAAGCAAAGCTAAAAAGAAGACTCTGAAACCAGACCAGCTGCCTAGAAGAAGCAGAAACCAGCTGAGCTGCTTGGAAGAAGCTTAGACAAACTGAGCCACCTGGAAAGGACATTTTTCAACCTGGTGAGCTGCTTTCAGGCTGTGGAGTGAGCTCCGGGTTCCCGGCTTTTGTGAGCTATCACCCATGCTGGGGTGGGTCTTGGTGATGCAGCTGAGTCATTTCTGCTCTTGTAAGTAACTTTCGCCCATATTCCTGTAATTGGTTCACCAAATTGGACCTCAGTGGTATCTGTATTTTGGTCTGTTGTGGGCTCCCTATCTGGGATGAGTAGACATGTGTCTAGACATGCATCTCCCCAGGAAAATTTTTGATACACAGCAGGAACCTATACGATGGAAGGAGAAAACTGACTCCCAAAAGCTGTCCTCTGACTTGCACTTGTGTGTCACGGCAACATATCCACAGATTGTCAGAAGCCCTAGAATTGTAGTCACAGATGGTTGTGACACCTCCCGAAGCACACATGGGTTCTGGGGATCAAGAACTGCAAGAGCAGTAAGTGCTCCTAACCCCTGAGCTATCTCTCTATTCCTTGTACACAGCATTTTAAGGGGGGTGGCATTTGAGCTCCTCTTGGGAATAGCTCCTATGTAGGCCAAAGTTTTTCTGTTTTTGTTTTAGATAGACTTTCATGTAGTCCAGGCTGGCACCCAACTCATTCTGTAGCTGAGAATGACCTTTAACTACCACCTCTGAACCTCCTACCTCTACCTCTTAAATACTGGGATTCTAGGTGCATGCCACTATGCTTTGTTTTGGAGTCTAAGGGATGGACCCAGGGCTTCAAACATGCTATTCAAGCACTCTGCCAACTGTGCGACATCCCTGACCCAATAAAACTTGTTTTCAATCAGATGCACAAGACTAATTTCTATATCTATTTGATTATTTATTTTTTACATATATTTATGTGTGTGTTACATGTGCGTGTGTGCACGTGAGAGTGGTGTGTGTGTGTGTGTGTGTGTGTGTGTGTGTGTGTAACATCTTGGGGCTCCTGTGGAGGTCAGAGGACAATTTTTGAGAGTTGGCTTTCTAACTTTGTTAGTTACTTGTCTTGATGCTGGGACAAAATACTTGACAAAAGCAACAGGGAATACAATATATGGTCGCTGAAGATTTGGCAGCAGGATCAGGAGGAGACTGGTCTTATTCTGTCCACAGCAAAAAGGTACAGTGCGAGATCTTCTAAAAGGTACAGTGCGAGATCTTCTTGCTTTAGCTCATTTTCTCATTTTAATTCAGCCTGAGACCTTGTCCAATGGAATGGTGCCTACTACATTTAAGGTTGGTTTTATCACTTCAGTTAACCTAATCTAGATAATCCCTCACACACATGCCCAGAGACGTGTTTCCATGGTGATGCTATATTCCATCCATCAAATCTCCCAATCAAGACTAGCCGCCATATCAACACTGCTATTTATTAAATAAAACATTTTAATCCAAGTTTTTAAAGATTTATTTGTTTTCATGGTTGCGGGAGCAAACCCAGGGCAAGCACATGCAAGGCCAGTACTCTACCACTGAGCTACATCCCCGCCCAGCCTGTTTTTCTTTCATGCCTCAAATGCTCATGTCCCCAGAAGGTACCATGAGTGAGGAGACAGAGCCAAACCTGCCTCTCACATGGCCAGACTATCTCCTGCCTCTCAGACCTGCTCAGGGCCTGTAGTGGGAAGTGGGAAGACAGCCCAGCCTGCCCCTGGGATTGCAAAACTGAATCTGACCTCTGCAATCACAGTCAGAGCTCTTGAGTTTCTGCTTGGTTATAGTAACAGTTGTTGGCACTTCTGAGTGAGTCCAGCTTAGCTGCCCTGCAGGTAGCAGTGGAACTCCATTTCAGAGTGACTTCTGACACGTGCAGAGAACCCATAAATAAGCGATTGACACTGGGGCACGGGACTGAGTTTGGCACTATGTTCTGGATGCAGAATGAAGACACAATCCTCAGCCCTTTCAGACGCTTTGCCAAAGGTTTGCTCAAGGCAGGATTCTATTGCTCACATGGTAGCACCATGCAACTTGAGATCCAACCCAGAGGCTGGCCTCTGTCAGAATCGAGACCAGACTGCTGCTTGGGCTATGGGAAATCAGCAGCCTGCCCCTTTTCCCAGTCTTATAGGCTCTGGCAGGCACCCTTCTCAGGACACTGTCTGCAAATCTAATATAGGCTGTCCGTGCCATGAATAGTTCTTCAAATGGACTTTGGATTCCCAACAGTTCATCTCAGTGTTCCCCTTGAGTCTCAAATAGGAGTCTCATTCAAGTGAATCGATAAAGACACAGCCCCTACTCTTATACAGTCTGCTCCCGCAGGGGTGGAAAGGTTCTCTAGTATTTTAGCCAATCCCCATGGGTAGTCTTCATTTCACCAGGTGAGGTCATTTCTAGCCTCCAATTACGCAGATTATCAAGACCTTAATTTTTTCCCCAGGAAAATCTATCCTAGCATTCAGTGTGCTAATTAGAAAAAATGTCTGTGACCAGAAATAAAGATTTGCTTTCTAGTCTCCACCTTGGAGACTGTTAGCACAATAGCGGCTGTCTGCCCCTTTCACACCCCCTGACCGTGTGTGTGTGTGTGTGTGTGTGTGTGTGTGTGTGTGTGTGTGTTTTGAATCTTCCTCTGCAGGTACCTGGGAAGTTCTCAGGGGACCATCTAAATTGCTGCACATTTGTGCATCAGGCAGCAGGGGTACATAGGGTCTAAAAAGTCCCAAGGAAAGAGGCCAGTAGGGGCTGTCCAAAGAACAAAGTAGACGGGGACAGTGAACATTGTTGTGTGAATACAGAATTATAAAATTACTTATTTGTTTTAGCTGCTCAATTACATAAATCAAAATCTCTCTCTCCTTTTCTGTTTTGTTGGCATATGAACAATTTCCACCATCACAAGCAACAATGGCAAAACACATCACTTGCTCACTGTTGCACACCACATGTGTGTTTCAGTTTTGGCACTCATTGCTTTTTAGATATCACCTCATTGAAGCTCCTTTGCAATTAAAAAAAAAAAACCAGGACTGACTTATTACTTATGTGTATGTTTTTATGTGCCTGTGACGGAGTTTACATGCACCACATGTGTGTAGGTGTCTGCTGAGGTTAGAGGTCATCAGATTCCCTGGAACTGGAGTTATAGACGGTCGTGAGCTACCTGACATGGGTGCTCTGGAAAAGTATTGCATGGTTTTAACTGTTGAGCCATCTCTCCGGCCTATCTTTTTCATGTTTTAAAAAAAGAAATTATTTTTTTTTATTTTTGATACTTTATTTACATTTCAAATGTTTTCCCCTTTCCAGGTCTCCCCTTTGGAAACTCCCTATCCCATCCCTCCTCCCCTTGCCTCGGTACTCCTCCCCCCCCCACTCCCGTCTTCCCTCCCTGGCATACTGGGGCATCTAACACTCTCAGACCCAAGGGCCTCTCCTCCCACTAATGGCCAACAGGGCCCTCCTCTGCCACATATGTGGCCAGCACCATGGGTCCCTCCATATGCATTCTTTGGTTGGTGGTCCAGTCTCTGGGAGCACTGGGGGGCCTGACCAGTTGACACTGTTGCTCCCTCCCCATGGGGCTGCCAACTCCCTCAGCTCCTTCAGTCCCTTCTCCAACTCCTCCATCTGGGACCCCATGCTCAGTCCAACAGTTGTTGTGAATTGAATCATGGGTGTTCCAAACTTTTGGGCTAATATCTGCTTATCAGTGAGTACATACCATGTTTGTTCTTTAGTGACTGAGTTACCTCACTCAGGATGATATTTTCAAGTTCCATGAAAAAAAGTTTCATGAAGTCATTGTTTTTAATAGTTGAGTAGTATTCCATTGTGTAAATGTACCACATTTTCTGTATCTATGCCTCTGTTGAGGGACATCTGGGATGTTTCCAGCTTCTGACTATTATAATATGATGGCTATGAACATAGTGGAACATTTGTCATTATTACATGTTGAAGCATCTTCTGGGTATATGCCCAGGAGTGGTATTGCTGGATCCTCAGGAGGTACTATGTCCAATTTTCTGAGGGTTCGCCAAACTGATTTCCAGAGAGGTTGTACCAGCTTGCAATCCCACCTGCAATGGAGGAGTGTTCCTCTTTCTCCACATGCTCGCCAGCATCTGCTGTCACCTGAGTTTTTGATCTTAGCCATTCTGACTGGTGTGAGGTGGAATCTCAGGGTTGTTTTGATTTGCATTTCCCTGATGACTAAGGATGTTGAACATTTCTTTAGGTGATTCTCAGCCCTTCGAGTTTTCTCAGTTGAGAATTCCCTGCTTAGCTATGTTCCCCATTTTTTGATAGGGTTATTTGGTTCTCTGGAGTCTAGCTTCTTGAGTTCTTTGTTTCTACTGGATATTAGTCATCTATTGGATGTAGGAGTGGTAAAGATCTTTTCCCAATCTGTTGGTTGCCTTTTTGTCTTATTGACAGTGTCCTTTGCCTTACAGAAGCTTTGCAATTTTATGAGGTCCCATTTATTGATTCTTGATCTTAGAGCATAAGCCATTGGTGTTGCTTTTTCTAGGGTGTAGTTTCCCTCCTTGTGTTGGTTTACCCATCTATTATCCTTTGTAGGGCTGGGTTTGTGGAAAGATACTGTGCAAATTTGGTTTTGTGATGGAATGTCTTGGTTTCACTATCTATGGTAATTGAGAGTTTTGCTGGGTAGAGCAGCCTGGGCTGACAGTTGTGTTTTCTTCGGGTCTGTATGAGATCCGCCCAGGATTTTCTAGCTTTCATAGTCTCTCGTGTAATTGTGATGTTTGTCTTTATATGTTACTTGACCTTTTCCCCTTATGGCTTTTAATATTCTTTCCTTGTTCTGTGCATTTGGTGTTTTGACTATTATGTGATGGGAGGAATTTCTTTTCGGGTCCAATCTATTTGGAGTTCTGTAGGGTTCTTGAATATTTATGTTCATCTCTTTCTTTAGGTTAGGGAAGTTTTCTTCTATAATTTTGCTGAAGATATTTATTGGTCCTTTAAGTGGGGAATCTTCACTCTCTTCTATACCTATTATCCTTAGGTTTGGTCTTCTCATTGTGTCCTGGATTTCCTGGATGTTTTGGTTTAGGATCTTTTTGCATTTTGCATTTTCTTTGACTGTTGTGTCAATGTTTTCTATGGTATCTTCTGCACCTGAGATTCTCTCTTTTATCTCTTGTATTCTGTTGGTGATGCTTGCATCTATGACTCCTGATCTCTTTCCTAGGTTTTCTATATCCAGGGTTGTCTTCCTTTGTTATTTCTTTATTGTTTCTCTGTCCATTTTTAGATCCTGGATGGTTTTGTTCATTTCTTTTGCCTATTTGATTGTGTTTTCCTGTAATTCTTTAAGGTATTTTTGTGTTTCCTCTTTAAGTGCTTCTAGCTGTTTACCTGTGTTCTTTTGTATTTCTTTAAGGGAGTTATTTCCTTCTTATAGTCTTCTATCATCATCATGAGATGTGATTTTATGTCTGAGTCTTGGTTTTCTAGTGTGTTGGGGTATCCAGGGCTCTCTGTGGTGGGAGAACTGGGTTCTGATGATGCCAAGTTGCCTTGGTTTCTGTTCCTTATGTTCTTGCCCTTGCCTTTCGCCATCTGGTTATCTCTGGTGTTACCTGGTCTTGCTCTCTCTGATTGTGGCTTGTTCCTCCTGCAAGCCTTTGTGTCAGTACTCCTTGGAGACCATCTCTCTCTGAGATGAATTTGGGTTTGGAGAGCTGTGGTACAGGGTCACCTCTGGTGTCCAGACAGTAACCAGAAGGATTCTGTCCCCAGCTGTTCCTTGGTTCCTGTGTCCTGATGGCTTTGTGTCGGTCCCTCTTGATCCAGGAATTTGAACAGTAGTGGTGGTCTTCCTGTGCTGGAAGGTGTGTTGGCACTGCTAGGAGACCTGCTCTCTCCTGGCACTATTTGAGTATGGAGCCCTGAGTCACAGGATCAGCTTCCTGGCCACAGAGGGAAACTGGAAGGCCACTCCTGAGTTCCTTTGTCCTGAGGGTTCTGGGCGAGTCCCTCTGAGCAGAGGTGCTGGCCTTATCCCAGCTCACAGAGTTTTCCACACTTCTGGGCAGGTAGCTCTTTCCCTGTGCTGTTTGGATATGGAGCTGTGTGGCACAGAACACAGGTGTAAACTGGAAGGCTTCTGTCCCAGGCTGCTTGTATGTCCCTGTGTCCTGAGGATTCCAGGTGGCTCCTGCTGAGCAGTGGTGCTCGTCTTACCTCCACTCAAGGGCTTGTCCACACTCCTGGGATGCCAACTTTCTCCCAGTGCTATTTGGCTATGGAGCTCTGTGGCCCAGACTGAGGTCCCTGGCTGCAGAAGGAAACTGGAAGGCTCCTTTCCTAGGCTGCTTGTAGGTCCCTGTGTCCTGAGGGCTCCAGGCAGGTCCCTCTGAGCAGAGGTGCTGGCCTTACCCCCATCACAGGCTTGTCCACCCTCCTGGGAGTGTTGCTCTTTCCCTATGCTATTTGAGTTTGGATCCGCGTGGCACAGACCACAAGAGTAAACCGCTCCTTTTCATATTTAGAAAAAAACTCACCATTTAGCAATCAGTACAAGACCTATAAAAACATTATTAGCCTTTGCTATGCTCTGAAAAGTCGCACAGCTAGGATGTGAAATTGTGTCTCTCTGCCCTAGACTGCAGGTCCTCATATTGTCTTGAGTTGAACCTTAGTGAATCCTTTATCAGTGTCTTTCATTTAGTGACCCTGCATAGCTCTGGGCATGTCTTTGGGATTCCAGAAGCATTATCAAGAGAGAATTTATGTTTGACATGAGCTGGTATGGGTGAGGGAGAGATGCCTTCCTCTCACTCACTTGTGTCACCTGACATAGGCAGGAGAGCTGGTCCCTCTCCTTGCCCTTGGCTGCAGCAATAAGGAGAGTGGGCCCTGCATTCACCTGGGCAGCACAGTGGGCTGGCCCTGGTGGCATGGGCAAAGGTGAGCTGGTCCCCAGGGCACGAGAGTGGGAGAGCTGGCCCTGTCCCTTGTTAGGTGCAGCATAGGATTGGGTGAGCTAGCCGCCACAGTGCTAGTAAGCTCGGGTGCAGGAGAGTGGGTGGCTGATGAACTCAGCTTCTACTCAGGCCAGATCTAAGGCTCTGAGTTGGCTCATGCCAACATCTACCCCACCTATGAACTGCTGGAGTGTATGAAAGGGCATGTCCTGCAGATCCAAAGCTGCAGGATCTCCATGACACAGGGCAACATCAGGATATCTGAGAAGAGTCCCCATGAAGATCCAGTATTGATAGTGTAGCAGAAGCCAGATGCCTCGAACCAGACCCATGACTCACTGCAATGAACATTTGCAAATAAAGATGTGTGGACAAAAGGGTCTATTGTGGGACACACGGTGACACCACAGCTTCCATGGCAAGATGTTTTCTTTTTTTATATCTTTTGTTTTCTTTTGGGGGGGATTGCACGGGGGGATATGAAGGGATGGGGAGATGAGTGGGATTGTGGTGCATGGTGTGAAATTCATGAAGAATCAATAAAAATTTTTTTTAAAAAGAGATAGAATCCAAAGTCCATCCTAAGGTGAATCCAGATTTTATTTCCAGCCCTTTTACAGCTGTTGGGAATTGAGCTGCACCCCACAGAGCCCACTTGTCTCTGGAATCAGGACTTGGACATTGATAGAAGAGGAATTTCAGAGTTGCTAAAGTTGTATTGCATTTTTATTTCATAAAGATTTATTTTTGTATTATGTGTATGCGAATGCATCTGTCATGGTTATGTGCACACTTGTGCACTTGTTTATGTAGGCCAGAGGCATTAGTTCCTCTGGGGCTAGAGTTATAGGTGGCTGAGAGCTGCCTAATGTCAGTCGGTGCTGGGAACTGGGCTAGAATCCTCGGCAAGAACAGGAGCCTCCTGACCACCAAGCAATCTCTTTAGCTCTAGATTGCATTTTTATTGATTTTTAAATTTACTTTTTAAAGATAGGGTCCCTCCCCCCATAGCCATGGTTGTTCTGGAACTCACTATGTAGACCAGGCTGGCTTCAAACACACAGAAATCCATCTGCCTCTGCCTCCTGAATTCTGGGATTCTGGGATTAAAGGTGTGCGCCACTATGCCTGGCTACTGTGCACTTTTACTGGAGCACAAATGTGTTGGAGGAAATAGGAGACAGACAGGATTACAGAGCTGAGCAGGTGTGGAACTATCTAGCAGGGTTAGCAGGGTTCCTCCCTTAGTTGAGTCCGAGTACCCCAGAGTTCATTACCACGAGCAAATCCCAAATACCTCTGCCGTACCAGACACAGGGGTGAGCCTGACCCTGTGAAGACCAGTCCAGCAGCAAAAAACAAACTTCTCCACAGCAAGTGCAGTTTTTTAGGAATGCCTTCTAAAGAAAAACTGTAGTTAGGTATGCCTGAAGGCATTTAGAGAAGGAGCTGTCTGTGTGCATGTACTGTAGATGCTATCATGGACTTAATGCCTCCATCTGGAAGGCGAAGTAGTATCTACCAGCTGCTGTTCTTTTGTGACAGCTTCTGAGCATTTTACTTTCAGCTTCATCCATATGTTGTTAGGGTCTGTCTGGAGGATAACTCAAGCTTCCCAATGTGTCTATGAGGGTTTACTAAGTGGGAAGAACTGACCTGGATATAGGCACTACCGTCTGCCAGCTGAAAGCTTTAAAAAAGGAGAGAGAGACAGAGAGAGAGAGAGCGCGCTAGCTGGCTTGTGTGTGTACAGTCCACTCTTACTCCCAGGCTTCCTGGCTGTCATGATGTGAGCACCTGTCCCATGTGCTGTCTACTACGATGTTTGTAAAGCTCTAAAACTGTAAGCAACATAAATTCTCCTCTCCTTAAATTGTTTAACTTGCCCTGCAGTCTTCAAGGCAATATTCCAGGAATGCTGTCATCCTAGAAAAATGGCAGCATCCCTTGTTCATCAAAGGTGAAGCATCTCTGCCCTGCAATATTTCATTTTAGTGAAGAAGAGAGCTTTTGTTTTCCTGTTGCTGTGACAAAATATTCTGACAAAAATCAACTTAGGGAAAAGGGGATTTTTCTAGCTCATAGTTCAAGGCACAGTCCACCATGGCAGGGGAGCCAAGGCATCAGGAGCTTGAAGCACATACATCTATTACATTCACTATCAGACAGCAGAGGCCAGTAAATGCGAGTGAGTGCTCAGTTAGTTTTCCCTACTTACACAGTCCAAGATCTTCTTCAGGAAACAGTGCTACCCACAGTAGAGTTCTTCCCACCTTAATTAAGTAATCAAGATAACCCCCAACAGATATGCCCAGAGGCCTTTCTCCAAGGCGATTCTAGGTCCTATCAAGTTGATGATTAACATTAATCATCATAAGGGGTGAACCCATGCAAGACACAGGTATAAGTGGTGCCAAAGTCTGACAGTTCTATTCTCAGTACTCTACAGAAAGCTTTGCTGACTTAGTTTGCAGTGTTACTAGTGATGCACTGTGAGGGTCTGTCTGAAATCAAAGATGGTCGCACTGAAATCTATATCTGTACAAGGGAAACAGCTCCAAATAGACACCCGAGTGTGTATGCACTGCCAATAGCTTATTAGATGGAAAGTGTCTACCTATTTAATTAATAAAAAATCCTAATAATAAGAAAAAAAATTGTTTAACTTGTCACAGTGATGCTGGGCACTGGTGGTGCACACCTTTAATCCCAGCACTTGGGAAGCAGAGGCAGGCAGATTTCTGAGTTCGAGGCCAGCCGGGTCTACAGAGTGAGTTCCAGAAGCGCCAAGGACAGGCAGGCTACACAGAAAAATCCTGTCTTGAAAAAACAAACCAAATTATGGTAAATTGTCAAAGCCATGAAAAGTCTCTCTTGTGCATGATTTGGTGGCTTGAATGTTAATGTCACCCATAGTTCAGAAGTTTGAGTACTTGGTCCCCTGGGGGTGGTGCTGTCTGGGGAGGCTTAGGAGTGTGACCTTGTGGGAGGAAGTGTGTCACCGGGGACAGCTTTGAGGAGGTAAAGGCTCCTGCCATTTGAGTTTGTTCTCCCTACCTTCCCCTTGAACAGTTCAAGATGTGAGCTCTCGTCTTGCCTTCTATTTCCTTGCCGTGAGACTCACCTGGAAGAGTAAACCTAGATAAGCTTTGCTTTCTGTTAGCCGCCTTGGTCACAGTGTTTATCACAATAGAAAAACCACATACATACAAATAAGTAAAATGCCAAGCCAACTTATGAACATAATACAAAATAATACATAATGTCAGTGGATAAAATATACAATGTATTTTTATTAAGGTTCATCAACGGCAAGTAAATTTTACTTCCAAAGATTTAAGGTAGTATATTAGAGTTCTCTCAATACACTTTATTTCACCAGAAGGTTAAATAAGCAACCTCAACCCATCAATCTGCCGTCTCCTCTTTGACACGGATCCTTCCCAGAATCCCTGGCCTTGGTGCCTAGGGGTTGCCTCTTAGCTGTCTTTTTTTTTCCAAATTTCCCTGGATTACAATAAACACATATATTTGCAGTAAATGCTTTCCTCTTGGATATTTGAGTTTTGTTTTTTCCTTCATGAAAGGTATGTGACCAATCTTGGTAAATGGACAAGGGAAGAAAATGGCTCTTTGCTTAGAGTATAATGTTACAATACAGCAAATCCTTCATCAGTATCTTCTACCAGTGACCCGGCCCAGCTCTGGGCAGGTAGATGGGATGACAGAAGCATTCCCTAGAGACAGAGCCTTAAGTCCATTCTAAGGTGTGCCCAGACTTTATTTCCAGAAATAGTCCAATTCAAACACTCTACAGCTTCCTTTTTTCTCGGTCTACCTGCTCTGCTAGGTACAGTCACGTATCAGTTCATTACAAGGACAAATTCTGAGAAACGCATTATTTGACAGTTTTGCCATTGTGTGGACATTGCAGGGTATGTTATAGAAACATAGACTGAATAATCTCTGGCCCACTCAGACTATGTTATACTCTTCTGTGCCACACCAACCCTACTAGAATCTGGGTGACAAGTCCCACAGACTGAGGCGAAAACTTCAAAAGGAGGAGGCCTCCTGGAACCGGTTGCAGAACTCTTGCCCGGAACAAAATATTGAGCCATAGTTCTCATGGCAATTTATCTGTTTTATTCCTTTTTTTATGACATGTTCCTGATAGCCTACACCAAGATCTTAAGCGAGAAAAATGGGTAAGGAACCACCCCTTGAGATGAGGTCACCAGCCATGCCCTTATTTTCGGGAAAACCAGTGCTTTATTTTATAAATCATTTCTAAAATTATATAGTATTATGATAGATAAAAACTTTCCCAATAATGAAATTTCATATGGCTGCACGTGTGTTATGAGAGGTGAGCTTTGGTGTGTGGTAAAGAAAGCCTTAAATAAAAAGAATTAAAATAGTTTAAATTTACTCTTTGAAGATTTATAAAAAATCAGGTATTAGATGTTAAACAATAACTGATTAAAAAATTATTAACCTGCTTTTGGAACTATGCCATAGCCTTGGATGATCGCCCCACTGAATAGATTTTTTTAGAGTTGTAATACCTGGATGATTTCTATTATGCCAAACAACAACGATGCCATCTGTTTTATTCATGATTGCTTCATTGTATGCATTCTTTCAGAATTGTAATACCTGGATGATTTTTGTGCTTTACTGTGCCAGATAATGACGATATTTGTGATTGCTTTACTGAATACATCTTCTAAGAGCTGTAATACTTGTTTCTCTATGTATAAAAACCCTTGCTTGAGAGCTGCAAAATACACTCAGAGTCAAACGACCTCTGTGTTTGTTTCTGTTTGAATCCTTACCCACCTAGTCTTCGAGAACCCTCATCCCAGAGACCCCCACACCCAGATGGGGTGGTCTGTGACACTCATGAGAGATTATTGTTGTTTACATGGTTGGGTGACCAAAATGTCCCATTGTCAGTGTTTTTTCTGGGATGTGGCTGGTTCCTTTTGGCCCAAACCATGAGAGCAGCTGTGATATTTGCTCACTTTGGGCAAAAGCTTCACAAACTAGTGAGTGACTGTAGATAAAATGAGTGTAGATGGTGTGTGTTGATCACAGATTTCGAGCTCATCTTGTTCACACTCTATTTGCCTTCTTAGTGGCTGGGCCTGGATAGAGTTTCAGCCTTATGTCCCCATGGAATATTGGAATGAAGACCAAGACAGAATTTGAATGTGGAAGATGGGTGCAGAGACAGACACATTGATCTGGGCCCTTATTTTCAGAATTGATAGATTAAAATGTAATATGTGTGTGTGTGTGTGTGTGTGTGTATGTGTGTGTGTGTGTGTGAGAGAGAGAGAGAGAGAGAGAGACATGCCCTTTTAGATACAGGCTTGTGACCCAGATGTAAACTAGGCTTGACACAGTGATGCCAGGGCAATTTCTCCTGTGAGGACCGCAGAATGGGGCTGTAACTGTGGAGCCCTGGTTGCAGCCGTCCTTCCTCTTCTCTGGCTGGGGTGCCCTTGGAGCCCTTCTTAGTAGTGGACGCAGTAGAGATGGACACTTCCACTGATCCTGAGCTCCCGAAGCTGCTCCAGGGCTTTCTGGTCCAGGCTGGTGGCCCCCAGGCCCTGACCATTGAGTGCTAGCTTCAGCCCTCCCTCTTGGCACAGAAGCAGTACCTGGTAAGAATTGATTATGTTGTGGGCTTCTTGACAGACCTTTCCTGGTGTCCTACCTGGTGTCTCCCTTCACTGAGGGGACACAATTAACAGAAACAGATGGGTCTAGGAGTTAAAGATCACCACCTTAAATGATGCTTTCCACTGGTAAATGTTCTCAACCATATATACATACTGAAGCCATAAAGAGAGCTTGAGACTGGGTCTCATGTAGCTCAGGCTGGCCTTTGGCTTCCTATACAGCTGAGACTGGCCTTGAATTCCTGATCCTTCTGCCTCTACTTTCCAAGGGCTAGATTATCGGTGAACATAGTAATGATGTACATCACTCATGGCCTTTAGAAGCATAGGAGAGCATTTAAAGACAATGCCTTACCTGCATTCATTATGCCTGTGTTTCTGGGCACAGGATCTCTGGCATGAGCATAGAGGACTGAAGGCCAATATCTGAACATTCTCTCTGAAGAGCTGGCTCTGGCTTCCTAGCCCTGGGGTATTGGCCTGCTCACTCTTCCCAGGATCCAGCCCATAGTTTCCCAGATCATCACGGACATGGGCTCAAGGACAGCTGTGACTACTTGGCTCAGACCTACCTCGAAGAATCGCTGAGGGTAAAAGAGGAAGGGGGCTGAGATCAGCTTCTTTCGTCCCCAGGAGGAGACCCAGGCCAGTGTTCTGTCTGTGAAGGAAGCCCTGAGTGTCACAGGAACATGGGAGGTCCCATCCCTCAGGCTCAGGGTGAAACTACAGGAAGCAGGCAGAGAAGTGGATCAGTCACCTTCAGACCATTTTATCTCTGAAGAGGTAGGGTTGAGGTGGAAGAGCCACTGGAAGACAGGATAACTTCTAAGAGTTAAGTTTGTTTGGCAGGCTCTGGGCAAAACACTTGGACATATAACAGTGTAGAGCTATACACAGCACATGAGTATCATCCTTGACTCCCTGACTGGAAGACTATGCAGGTAGAATAATTAACTACCCCAAGCCTCAGTTTATTTCCCTGAAAATGGGGATGGCTGTGACCATAGCAACAGTTAACATTTATTGTTACGTGTCAGATTGTGGCTTTTGCAAAGAGCTAGTGGTAAGGGTCAGGCTGCCCTGGCTTACACTCTGCCGCTTTACACTCTCCAGCTTCTCACTCTCTTTACACTCTCCAGCTTCTCAATGAGGCCAGAGGCCAGCAGGCCCTAGCTCCTCCTGTCTGTCTCCAGGGATGCTGGGGCTTATGAGTTTACATGAACACCTGGCTTGTTACATGTGTGCTGGGATCTGAACTTCAGCCCCAGAGTTTTGATGGGCGTTTAGAGAGAACTTCTCATCAAGTGTAGGGCTCTGTTGGACAGGGTCAGGGTGACATTAGGGAACACCGGAGTCTAAACAGATTTAAGCTGCAGGTCTTGGTTTGAGTGACCACTGGAGGAGAAGCCAGATTCTGGTGCCCAAGCACTTCCTTCCTAGGAAGCTTGGCTGTTTACTGAACCTAGCATTGTGACAGAGCAGGAGGCCATATCACCTCTTTGGGTCTCAGCTGCAAAGGCTCTTTCCTAGGACTTGTGAGGTGAAGCTAGTTTACCTGACAGGTTAGCAGCACCCACAACTGGGGCTGCTGTGCCCAACCCCAACCCTATTTATAAGCTCTGCAACCTGGGCTAACTTACTTCTCTTTGCTCTGCTGCAAGAGGGGGGTAAATGGTGGTGTTGGCCTCCCCCCCCCCCCCCCAATGAATACTTACTCTTTTGGCTTTTTCAAGACCAGGCCTCGAACTATAATGACTTGCCCAGGCCAGAGGCCCTGAGGAAGAGCACGTGAACAGGGCACCTCCTGACAGAAATGGGAGAGGACTGAAATGGTGACCATTGGGGAGTCAGAGTCCCTCACCAGCAGGATACCCCCAGGGACCCAGGGACATCAGGGTAGGTGAGTTTCTCTGTAGGCTTGCATCCAGGAGACTCAGCCATGCCTGTGTATTAAGTACCCGTTGTAGGACTGCTGAAAACTTCTTCAGGCCCCTCCAGGCTGTGCACAGTTCCTTAGGCCTTGTTCCATGAATGTGCTCTGAATTGTATGTATCAGGTATACAGTAATTTGTCATACTGCCACCTATGAGCAACTGGAGGGCTGAATGGTCTTCCTAGCCTGATGCTTGGTACTGGGCCAGTCATGGAGTCTCTTCAATACCCATTTGCAGAGCAAGTGAAGAGGGTGGAATGAAACTGGAGTGTGGCCAGGAGATGCTTCACGCTCCCACTGCTGCAGCTTTCCACAAAGGAAGGGAAATGGAAGTGAGAAGGAACTACACCTTCAGGAGAGACCTGGAGGAGGGTCACTTACCAGCCTGGGGCTATACAGCAGGAAGGGCTGAAGGAGAGAAAGAGGCAGGGCAGGCTGTTAGTATTTGCTTGGGCAAAGGGACGGTTTTCCTACTTTGCCTGCAAGGAGTTTGTGCCTCTTGGCAGTAGGTGAGTGATTGGGCTCCCAGTGGGGGATCCTCTGAGTCCTGAGATAGCCCCTATCTGAGTAGTGGGGAAGAGCTAGAAGGACAGTAGAGCTGTCATCTGACACCTCCAGCAAAGTAGAGGGTCATCTTCCCTTTTTGTCCTGTGGCATCAACCATAGCCCTTCTGCAGGGTTGATCTGAGGACCTAAAACTCAGCAGAAATTCTCTCTCTATGGGAATCATGGGTCCTTCCAGAGAGTCAGTTACCTCCACCCATCTTTCCAAGCCTGCCTTGGAGATAGGAGGGGAGAGGCAAATCTAGGCTCTCCATGTGGCTTAAGGGAGCCAAGGCATATTCCTGGCAATTGCAGCAGTGAGGGAGGGGGTCAGCTGAGCCTTGTGCAATCATATGCAGGGAGGAGAGAGGGCCAGCTGGCTTCAAAGTGTGCTTGTCCAGCCTTGCTCCTGAGAGATCCAAATATTTGGGCTAAGGAGCCATCAAGCTTGATGACTGAGTTCCATCCCTGGACTCACACAGTGGAAGGAAACTCCTGCAGATTGCCCTCTGACCTCCACATGTGCATGCTCCCCCATTGTGCACAGGCAGACACACTATGCATTCACACACACAAAATAAATAAATAAATAAATGTAATAAAAAATCAAAGAAAGAAACTCACATATCCAACCGGATACTCTCTGCTACCCTCCACAAATGGCTGTTAAGAAAGAAAGAAAGAAAGAAAAAAGAACTGGAGAGAGGTTTCAGTGGTTGCTCCTCTAAAGGACCCAGGTTTGGTTCTCATCACCCACAGTTTCAGTGAATTGGATGCCTACTTCTGGCTTCCATGGGCACCAGACATGCACATGGTGTATGTATATACACTCAGGCAAAACTACTCATATATATAGCATAAAGAGAAGAAAGAAAGAAAGAAAGAAAGAAAGAAAGAAAAGCTGCCAGCTGTTGGAACCACTGTATGCCTCTCACTGCTTCCCATACCTACCTTTTAAAGCTGGTGTGTTGAACATCCCTCCTCTCGGCCCCACCTCAGGTTTACTGAATCCATCCAGGACTGTATTTGCAGTACTGGAGACTGAACCTAGGGCCCTGTGTTTGCCAGGGCAGTGCACTACCACTTTAGCCACACATTTAGCTGCATTTTGAATAAGTTAATTAGGTAGATACGATTCATCTATCAAGCTGCAGCTTGCATAGGTGTTGATGTGCCAAGTCCTTTGCTCCTTGGTGCCAAGCAGACTCCACCACCAGGAAAGATTCCTGTCCATGGCTCCTGGGTGCTTCCAGCAGACTCTACTACCAGGAAGGATTCCTGTCTGTGGCTCCTAGGCTTCCTTACTGTGCCCACCCTCTCTTCTTTTCTGACGAGGTTTTGCACTTCTTTCTCTTGGTTATCCCAGGCATATCGGACCTTTCTCTTTCTCTCAGTCTGGGGTGAGTGAGTGAGCCCCTGACCTGTCCAGATCAGGGCGCATCAGAAGCCACTACTGACCCAGCCTTGGCTCCAAGGGAACTTACATTGATGTTCAGGAATCCAACAGCCTTCACCAAGATGTCACCGGATATATCAAGTGTATCCACCCGTGATAGTGGGAGCCGGTAACGGTAGCGAAGAAAGTGCTGTCCATTTACACTCACCTGGGGAAACAAACAGCATAGCTGAAGAACAGCGTGCTGTACACCCTGTGCAAAATCTATCCCAGGCACCAGCAAGCATGCCTCCCGAGAAAGCATGCCTCCCGAGAAAGCATGCCTCCC
>JADRCH010011506.1:0-10788 GCA_019843965.1 Rhynchomys soricoides
CTAAACAGAGAATTCTCAACTGAGGAAACTTGACTGGCCGAGAAGCATCTAAAGAAATGTTCAACATTCTTAGTCATCAGGGAAATGCAAATCAAAACAACCCTGAGATTCCACCTCACACCAGTCAAAATTGCTAAGATTAAAATCTCAGGTGACAGCAGATGTTGGTGAGGATGTGGAGAAAGAAGAACACTCCTCCATTGCTAGTGGGAATGCAAGCTGATACAACCTCTCTGGAAATCAGTTTGGCAGACCCTCAGAAAAACGAACATAATACTACCTGAGGACCCTGCTATTCTACTCCTGGGCATATACCCAGAAGATGCTCCAACATGTAATAGACACATGCTCCACTATGTTCGTAGCAGCCACATTTATAATAGCCAGAAGCTAGAAACAACCCAGATGTCCCTCAATAGAGGAAGAGATACAGAAAATGTGGTACATTTACACAATAGAATACTACTCACCTATTAAAACCAATGACTTCATGAAATTCTTAGGCAAGTGTATGGAACTTGAAAATACCATCCTGAGCGAGGTAACGCAGTCACAAAAGAATGAATACGGTATGTACTCACTGTTAAGTGGTTACTAGCCCAAAAGTTCAGAATACTCAAGAGTCACTTCATAGCAACCATTGGCCTGAGTGAGAGGTTCCAGATGGAGGAGTTGGAGAAAGGACTGAAGGAGCTGAGGGAGTTTGCAGTCCCATGGAGGGAGCAACAGTGTCAACTGGCCTGACCCCTCAATGCTCCTGGAGACTGGATCACCAACCAAAGAATACACATGGAGGGACTTATGGTGCTGGCCACATATGTGGCAGAGGAGGGTCTTGTTAGCCATCAGGGGGAGCAGAGGCCCTTGGGCCTGAGGGTGTTAGATGCCCCAGTATAGGAGAACGCCAAGGAGGGAAGAAGAGAGTGGGTGGGTGGGTGGGGTAATACCCCCATAGAGGCAGGGGGAGGGGGAGGGAATAGGGAGGTTCCAAAGGGGAGATCTGGAAAGGGGGAAACATTTGAAATGTAAATAAAGTATCAAAAATATAAAAATAAATAATAAAAGGTTAAGTCTAAGTTAAAAAAAAAAAAAAAGTTGTCTTCGTCATGGTGTCAGTTCACAGCAGTAAAACCCTACCGTAAGACAGTACTTGTAAGGTTTTCTTTAAAAATAAACAGAATGAATCAAATGAAATGTTGAAATGAAAGCTTCAAATAAGTGAACTACATACACACACACACACACACACACACACACACACACGGCCACTTACTGTCAGGAAACGATTAAGATCAGGAAAGTCAAAAACATTGGCAATTTCTGATAAAGTGTTTAAAGCCATCTCTCTGTGATGAGCAACATCTTGTTTTCGCATCTCAGCAGTCTGGCAAGGAGTACTTGGGAGTGCTGTCATCTGACTGGAGTGGAGAGATTCTACCAAAAACTAAAGCAAAAGATTTTTCTTAGTTTTCAAAGGAAGGAATTCTAACTAACCCCCCTCCCTGTCCACCAACAAATATTTTTTAGGCTAGCATAAAAGATAATGTTACGTTCTATACTGCCATAGTTGGACTCATTCAATTCACTTTAATGAGGTAGATTATGTCATAATCTCCGTTTTACAGAAAAGCAACCAATCTTAGTAAGAAACTTTAATATCATGTTAAGGATTGTATCACGAATCAGGGTAAGAACAATACTTTAATATGGCCTAACTTTTCAGACACTGATGATGTGTTTCTGAAAACAAAGTGTCCTATTTACAATATCATCACTAAAAAGGCTAGAAATGATGACTCCCTAAACTTAACAAGAATATAATAATTTAACACATTATTAAAAGATGATATTCCTTTTCATTTTCAACCCATATCTTCAGAACATTATCCTTAAATACAAATGGCAAAATTCAGCCCTAAATAAATATAATTTGTAAAGTAATGTAGAAATTTAGAAAGAAATCTTTTCAAACAAGCAAAATAAGAAGATATGCATATATTGTTTTCCTTAAGCCCAGTCTGGTCTCAAAATTCGTTCTCAGCCTTCCAAGTGAAGTAACAGAGACTATCAACATACACAATACTTTGCCTGGCTTCAGCTTCTTTTTTAACTTTGGTAAAATGTTGCTATTGTCTATTGAAAGGCTGAATGCTGGCTCTCACCTGACAGATCGGTTTCTTATATTGACTGAAAAAATTCTGCAGTTTAATACTTTTAGCTGCAACTAGTGCTCGAATCTCTGTGTATGCCGCTCCAGAGACGGATGCAGACTTAGACAACAAGCAATGCAGTAAATGCAAGAGTGCAAAAGGTATCAAATCTCCTTTTGCTGCCCTGAAAATAAAAACATGAGTATACAGAAAGTCAGTGTCTCAGAAACTAATGCAGACACACAATATATGGAAATCATATTTTTTCAGTAATATACATCTTATATCACAATTTCTTTTTTCTTTTCAGTGCACTGTAGGCATGTATTCTACCACTAGACTACATCTCCAGCTCTCATATCTCTAATACCAGGCACCTAAGACAGTGATAAAAATAAGTAGTTTCAATTCAAATACTGTCAAGCATACCTTCCAATATCCCCTGTTGTAAGAATCAAAGTATCCTTTAGCTCATTATTCCTTGATATTTGGGCATGTGTATATGCTTCCTTCATTCTTAAGACAAAAAGCTAGGAAAGCAAAGTTCATTGGTCAGAATAATTTTAGACCTAGGTTTATAAAAATCTAAATTTTTATGTTTTAAGATTTCTAACCTCTTTTATGAATCCGTCTTCAGAGTTCAAAGATTCCAATATATACTTGATATTTCCACTAAAAGCAATTCTAACATCCTTGTCTGGATCTTCCATCAAATTTAATAAAGTCCCAAGAACTGCTTTTACTTCTGTTTCATCTTCTTGAAAATCAAGATGCTTACAAAGATGATGTAAATTGTCTATGAAAGCTAAAGCAAGATATATATTTTCTAATTTGACACATCCTATAACAAAGTTATACTTAAAAAGACTGTCAGCAACTAAAATACAGCAAATAACCCTATGTTGCCTTATATGTCAATATTTAGGTATACATGGCACATATAATTTAAGGAGATTAGAATAGAACTTATTATTTTATTTATTTGGTTTTGTGGTTGTTTGTTTATTTTGAGACAGGTCTCACTGTAGAAACCTGACTGGCTAGCCTGGAATTCTGTTTGTAGACCAGTTGGTCTTAAAACACAGAGATCTACCTGCCTCTACCTCCTGAATGCTGGAATCAAAAAGGCCTGTGCCACTACAGCTGGCAAACTTAACAATTTAAATTACTTTATACTTAATAAAAGTTATAAATGATTTAAATTTAAAATAAATTCCAGAATCTATGTTATCAAAAGATCATTTTTAGGTTTTGTAGATTATTACCTATTAGATTCAAAAGTAAACTTTAATTCAAATACTTCTCAACTGAGAAGGGTCTTAGTCTTATTGTTAATTTTATAGAACTTAGAGGTTCATAGAACCACTTATCAACTATCTGAAAGCTTGTGAATAACTGAAGTTACTATGTAAACTCAGGAATCTTCCTGGTGTATGTGTAAACCTCAACCCTCCAACAAACTCATACTCCAGTGTCACTGGAAAGTGTTTTCTAATTCCCAAGTAATTACTCACCAAGTTTTACTGGACTAGGTGTATTTTTGGTCAGCAGGAAAAGGAATGGCTTGCAAATGGAAGCTTTTACTTGAGAAGATGAACATTCATGCTGAGAAGTGGCTTTCAGGTTTTTACAGAACAAGTCCACATGTTCAAAGAAAGGCTCTGCCGAGGAACTTGTCAAATAAAACATGCCATGAAGAGTACAGACAAGCTGACCAAGGACAGAAGCAAATTCTTTTTTGACCACATCAGAATCATCTTTGACTCTATCTCTGGAGAAAAAAAAAGAAAAAAAGAAAAAGTCCTAAATCTTCCTAGTAAATATTTTGAATTAGACTTTCTCGATTTGAGACAAAGGAGAAAAATAAAATTTAGAATAGAAAAATATAATTTTCAAGCTACAAGTGATATTTGCTGAATGTATTCTGCAATACTTAGACACTCAGATTAATGATTTATATAATCAAATGATATATTCAAATCAAAGTCTTAATACATACACAAGCATCTTGGGAATTTGGTTACAAGAATTCTGCTGCTGCAATAAGATAAAAAATCCTTTAACACAACTAGCCCGGATTATTTCATGGGAGCTCTTCAAGGCCCAATTATAAACTGCTGTTCTCCATTCAAGGAATATTCTTTTTGGAAACAGTGTTAGAAGAAACATACATTGTGACTGTGCCTGTGGAGCTAAACAGAATTAACTTCATGAAACAAGATTTCTTTAAAAACATTTGCTTATTATTTTGAAATATAGGGCAAATATACTGCTAATATACCAAACTCCTTTCTACACTCTTCTAAGTATTCTCCTTTTAACTATTGAAATATGTGTGATAAAGTATTATAAATTCTATACAGAGATCAATTAACCACAACACAATAAGCTACGTACATCAGACAATTTTGAGACTACTTACAGTAACTTTCCCAAACCCTCTGGCTTAAGGGCAGAAGGTTAGTAGCAAATGTAGTCATCTTTAAAGAGTTATCATCAGAACAGGAATAAATCCATGGAAGTGAGAGCATCCCACATAGCTCTTCCAGAACATCATCCTCGAAAGAACTCTTTACTACAGAGACACACAAAAGGACATAAATTAACCTATTCCTTCACGATATTAGTCATTTTACTTTGCCAGTAAGAATGTAGACGTCCAAAACATTACGTGAAATTACAACCAAAATTCAATAAACAAGGATTCTTAAAACAAAGGGCAAGAAACAATCTTCTGTTTTAACTGGGGGTGGTCTGTGGCAAACTCACAGCCTTGCACAAGTTTAACATGTGTTCTACCACTGAGCTATACTTCCAGACCCATGCTGAAGGCTGTGAGGCCAAAGAAATCAGATGGGGCTTAAAAACATATGCATCTATATACTGTCTATATAGATCACAGTATTCTTCAGATTCTCAAACCAAAACATTTAAATGTTTCAAATGAACGTCTATTGACTAAATCAAAATATTACACAAATAAATGTGAAAGTCAGAAACTACCAGTAAGCTTAATTAACAGAAAATTTGAAAATATTCTGAATATTGCAAATACTTCTGCACTTAAACTTCAGGCAGACACAGAAAGCCTCCATCTACTCACCTTGCATATACATCAAAGCATCATAAATTCTCACCACACTATCAATGACCAATTCCAGTTCAAGTTTCTGAACAGATTCTAACAAACTCCTACAGCTTTTAAGTACTTTTGTATAAAAATCCAATGACATCCAAGTTATTACTACTGGAGGTTTCTTCTTATATTTGTGTTGACAATCCTTGACATTATGGCTGAAACGAGTACATTTTTTAAAAAGACATTAAATTTAGGAATTCTGTTATAGTCTAACATAATGTTTTCATAAGGCTAAAGGAAAATTAAGAACAGAACTAACCTGTAACCTAAGTCAGTTTAAAGTCAGTAAACAACCCACCCTTAAGTGTATTCTCTTCATGTTGATTAAGTCACTGCTTTTTCCTACTGTAGTGTGTGCTATATGTGTATATTTGGGGGCAGGAGGAGACAGAGAGAGCAGACACACAAAGTCTAATTTGTAGCCTAGGCAGCTGATCTAGAGGCAATCCTCCTGTCTCCGCCTCTTAAACCACTCTCAGATTTGTCACTTTGCTGCCACTCAATTAGACATCACTTTCAAACATGGGTGCTTCCTTCTACCAACTAATTTTACCTTCATTGTTTGGGATTAAAGGTGTGTGCTAAGGGCTGAGCCACACCAAATTAGAAATGGCATTTTCTCAGTGAATAACACAATCTTGGGTCCACAGTGTGATTAAATATCCTGCAACATGCACCCACAAACATCATACACACATAATAAAAAAATTTAAATCTTTGAAATTTTTTACCCGTCCATGTCTTGATGAGAACAGTGAACAGTACAGAGAGCAGCCAGTTGTAATACAATAGTGATTCCTTCTAATGCCTCAGCAACAGAATTCTTGAGAGTACCACATTCAAGGGAAATCTGAAGGGATTCAGCTTTCTGTTTCAGGACATTCCATAATATGCTCTTTTTGTCCATATCCACATGATTAATTCTATAAATAAGAATATCACAGTAGAAGGCATTAATATATGATATAAATGTGTTTCAAAAAAATATTGGATGGGTGTACAGCTCAGGATTAGTGTTTATTTAATATACATAGTTCTCAGGCTTAAAATCCAGCACAAAATTTAAATGTAAATACTTATATTTAAAACAAGAGTCAGCAAGACAGCTCAGCAAATAAAGGCACATGCTGCCAAGTCTGAAAACCTGAGTTTGACCACTGGGATCCACACGATGGAAAGAACCCATTTCCACAGATCTCTATACATTGGTTGTGATACATATACACATGTAGACAATACAGACATACACACACCAGTAATTGTAATAGTAAAAATAAAACAAAAATTACAATGTATTATCAACTTTTTATCTACATTAAGATAGATTTGAAACAATATTCAGTTTGGCTGAACTATATGGCAACTCTTTAGGTACATACAAAAACTAGTGTATTAAGATTTGAACTTGTAATAGACACATAGGCTGACACTTTCCAAATTCTCAAAACCCAAATTAAACAGGCATGCAAAAACATTCAAAGTAACTACATCTACGTCTATCATGTCATACTAGAGTACATCATAATGAATAACAAACTATTTTAAACATTCCTATTGCCTGTGTTTAGGAAGATGTTCTTTGTGTTCTTAAATCAGAATAGTTAATGAAACTTTATTTTTTAAGATAAAATTTTATGAACTGTCAAAAATAAAATTGGATGAGGTAGGACGCAGGGACTGAGGAAAAGCCGGGAGGTAAGAGCCTGCCTGCTTCCACCTGTGACCAGAGACCCCTGCCAGGGCTACCAGGCCTCCATAGACAAACAGCGCAGGGAGAAAGCGAGCTGCCCACTTGTGTGAAAAAGCCAGCAACAGGAGGGCTCCAGACGAAGGGCCTGAAGAACAGCCGGGAGAGAGAGCTGGTCTCCCAGGAATATTGACATATGGGCTTGAAGGAAAGACAAACCACAGTCAGAGAGAGAAAGACCAGCTAACACCAGAGATAACCAGATGGCGAAAGGCAAGGGCAAGAACAGAAGGAACAGAAACCAAGACTACTTGGCTTCATCAGAACCCACGTCTCCCCCCACAGCCAGCCCTAGATACCCCAACACAACAGAAAAGGAAGACTCAACTTAAAATCACTTATCAAGAGGATGATAGAAGGTTTTAAGAAGGAAATAAATAACCCCCTTAAAGAAATACAAAAGAACACAGGTAAACAACTAGAAACCCTTAAAGAGGAAACACAAAAATCCCTTAAAGAATTACAGGAAAACACAATCAAACAGGCAGAATTACAGGAAAACACAAACAAATGAACAAAACCATTCAGGAATTAAAAACAGAAATAGAACCAATAAAGAAATCACAAAGGGAGACAACCCTGAAGTTAGAGAACATAGGAAAGAAATCAGGAGTCATAGGTGCAAGCATCACCAACAGAATACAAGAGATGGAAGAGAGAATCTCAGGTGCAGAACATACCATAGAAAACATGGACACAACAGTCAAAGAAACCGCAAAATGCAAAAAGTTCCTAACCCAAAACATCCAAGATATCCAGGATGCAATGAGAAGACAGAACCTGAGGATAATAGGTATAGAAGAGAGTGAAGACTCCCAACTTAAAGGACGAGTAAATATCTTCAACAAAATTATAGAAGAAAACTTCCCTAACCTAAAGAAAGAGATGAACATAAATATACAAGAAGCTTACAGAACGCCAAACAGACTGGACCAGAAAAGAAATTCCACCTGTCACATTATAGTCAAAACACCAAATACACAAAACAAGGAAAGAATATTAAAAGGAGTAAGGGAAAAAGGTCAAGTAACGTATAAAGGCAGACCTATCAGAATTACACCAGACTTCTCACCAGAGACTATGAAAGCTAGAAGATCCTGGGCAGAGCTCATACAGACTCTAAAAGAACACAAATGCCAGCCCAGGCTGCTATACCCAGCAAAACTCTCAATAATCATAGATGTTGAAACCAAAATATTCTACGACAAATCTAAATTTGCACAGTATGTTTCCACAAACCCAGCCCTTCAAAGAATAATACATGGAAAACGCCAACTCAAGGAGGGAAACTACACCCAAGAAAAATCAAGAAAGTAATCTTTAAACAAACTGAAAAGAAGATAGCCACACAAACAATATAAACAACATCAAAAATAACAGGAAATAATCACTATTCTTTAATATCTCTTAACATCAATGGTCTCAACTCCCCAATAAAAAGACATAGACTGGATCCATAAACAGGACCCAGTATATTGTGCATCCAGGAAACACACCTCTGTGTTAAAGACAAACACTACCTCAGAGTAAAGGGCTGGAAAACAATTTTCCAGGCAAATGGTCCCAAGAAACAGGCTGGAGTAGCCATTTTAATATCGGATAAAATCGACTTTCAACCAAAAGTCATCAAAAAGGATGAGGAAGGACACTTCATACTCATCAAAGGAAAAATCTACCAAGAAGAACTCTCAATTCTGGACATCTATGTCCCGAATGCAAGAGCTCCCATTTTCATAAAAGAAACTCTACTAAAGCTAGAAGCACACATTGCACCTCACAAAATAATAGTGGGAGACTTCAACACCCCACTATCAACAATGGACAGATCTTGGAAACATAAACTAAACAGAGACACGGTGAAACTAACAGATACTATGAACCAAATGGGTTTAACAGATATCTATAGAACATTTCCTCCTGCATCAAAAGAATATAACTTCTTCTCAGCACCTCATGGTACCTTCTCCAAAATTGATCATATAATTGGTCACAAAACAAACCTCAACAGATATAAGAGGATTGAAATAATCCCATGCCTCCTATCAGATCACTATGGATTAAGGTTGGTTTTCAATGGCAACAACAACAACAGAAAGCCCACATACACATGGAAGCTGAACAATGCTCTGCTCAATGATAACTTGGTCAAGGAAGAAATAAAGAAGGAAATTAAAGACTTCCTAGAATTTAATGAAAATGAAAGTACAACATACCCAAACCTGTGGGACACAATGAAAGCAGTGTTAAGAGGAAAACTCATAGCTCTGAATGCCTCCAAAAAGAAACTGGAGAGAGCAAACACTAGCAGCTTAAAAGCACATCTGAAAGTTATAGAACAAAAAGAAGCTAATACACCCAAGAGGAGTAGAAGGCAGGAAATAATCAAATTAAGGGCTGAAACCAACCAAGTGGAAACTAAAAGAATTATACAAAGAATCAACAAAACCAAGAGCTGGTTCTTTGAGAGATTCAACAAGATAGATAAACCCTTAGCCAGACTAACTAGAGGGCACAGAGACAGTATGCAAATTAACAAAACTAGAAATGAAAAGGGAGATATAACAACAGACACTGAGGAAATTAAAAAAATCATCAGATCCTACTACAAAAGCCTATATGCAACAAAACTGGAAAATCTGGAGGAAATGGACAAGTTTCTAGACAGATACCACTTACCAAAGTTAAATCAGGATCAGATAAACCATCTAAACAGGCCCATAACCCCCAAAGAAATAGAAGCAGTCATTAAAAGTCTCCCAACCAAAAAAAGCCCAGGACCAGATGGGTTCAGTGCAGAATTCTATCAGACCATCAAAGAAAACCTAATACCAATACTCTTCAGTCTATTCCACAAAATAGAAACGGAAGGAATACTACCCAATTCATTCTATGAGGCCACAGGTACACTGATACCAAAGCCCCAAAAAACCCAACAATAAAAGAAAACTTCAGACCAATTTCCCTTATGAATATCGATGCAAAAATACTCAATAAAATCCTCGCAAACCGAATCCAAGAACACATCACAACGATCATTCATCATGATCAAGTAGGCTTCATCCCAGGGATGCAGGGATGGTTCAATACCCTGAAATCCATCAATGTAATTCACTACATACACAAACTCAAAGAAAAAAACCACATGGTCATTTCGTTAAATGCTGAAAAAGCATTTGACAAAGTTCAACATCCCTTCATGATAAAAGTGTTGGAAAGATCAGGAATTCAAGAAGCATACTTAAACATAGTAAAAGCAATATACAGCAAACCAGTGGTCAACATCAAACTAAATGGAGAGAAACTAGAAGCAATCCCACTAAAATCAGGGACTAGGCAAGGCTGCCCTCTCTCTCCCTACCTATTCAATATAGTACTTGAAGTTCTAGCTAGAGCAATCAGACAACAAAAGGAGGTCAAAGGGAAACAAATTGGAAAAGAAGAAATCAAAATATCACTATTTGCAAATGATATGATGGTATACTTAAGTGACCCAAAAAACTCCACCAGAAATCTGCTACAGCTGATAAACAACTTCAGCAAAGTGGCTGGATACAAAATTAACTCAAGCAAGTCAGTAGCCTTCCTATACTCGAAGGACAAACAGGCTGAGAAAGAAATTAGGGAAATAACACCCTTCACAATTGTCACAAACAATATAAAATATATTGGTGTGACTCTAACCAAACAAGTGAAAGATCTGTATGTCAAGAACTTCAAGTCTCTGAAGAAAGAAATCAAAGAAGACCTCAGAA
>JADRCH010011539.1:0-19309 GCA_019843965.1 Rhynchomys soricoides
AGTCTAACCTGCATCCAACCTCTTTGGACATCAGGCTTGCCCACCTCGGTTGGTCCAATCCTTTGCGGTCCTTTCTTTACCTGAACATTGGAAACAGGATGCCACAGGAGAAGAGCCTAAGGAGGTGTGTGGAGAGCCTAGGTGAGAATCTTCCTCCTAGGAAGCAGCTCACAGACTTCTGTATGTTCAGATGTTACATTCACACTTATAGGCGAGATAGTTCTGTTTAATATGTGGACTTTATCCACTGGCTTAATTAAAACACTTGCTACTAAATATGTGTGCACATGTTGAAGGCATGGCGTCAAGTCAGAAGAGACCCTGGTTCTTGGGCCTGACAACCCTACACCCTCTAATCTGGCTGTGGTTGTGATCTTAGAGAAATCAATCGGGGAGGGGGGTTCTCTGAATACTGAGTCTGCAGGATACTGGGGTCTTGACTTTTATCAGAGGACTGGTTTGTTGGGGCTCCCTCTATAGCTGCCTGTCCCTGGAGGCCTCTCTTCTCCACAGTCCCCTTGGACAGTGGCTACACCCCTCCCTCAGGCAGTGTACTCTGGTTTGTTGGATGAACGCATCTCTCGGGTTCAGGTAAGTAGGTGAGAGAGAGAAATGTTCAGAGTGAATCCTTGTCCTGCAGAGTGGCCAGGAGAGCAGGGATGGGTAGGCAATGGAGTCAGTCATCCTGGCACCCTGTGGCCAGATCCATGATATCTATGAGGATCGTTTACCTAATGAAAACTCAGGCTCAAGAGCTAAGGAATCCAGAGTGGTATTTGCCATCACACAGCCCTGCACAGTGTAAGGGGAAGATGTTGACTTAAGGTATTGGCTCTCGGGACACTGGCTTTCCAGACTCTGTGGAGCCCAGACTTCCCTACAGCCAAAGCACATGGTGACCTGTTGGGGACAGGTGTTAGGTGGGGCAGGGAGACTCTAGGATCTTGCTGGGTAAAATGGTAGATTAAAACTAACATCCCTAAGATTCTTTGATAATTTGATTTTTATATTTATTTGCGTGTGCACGTGTGTACATGTGTGTGTGCATGGCATATGTACATGTTTGTGTGCATGTGTTCCCGTGCTCACATGCATGTATCTGCAGGTGTGTGTGCATCTGAACGTGAAGACATTGGGTGTCTTCTTCAGTCACTCTCCACCTGAATTTTTGAGTCAGGATTTCTCCTTGTTCTTGGTTCAGCTTCGCTGACTATCCAGGAAGCTCCAGGGATCTTCCTTCACACTGGGACATCCCGCTCTCTCGCCCTCCCTCTCTCCCTCCCTCCCTCCTTCTCTCTCTCTCTCTTTCTGTCTTTCTATCTTTCTTTCCTTTTTTGTCTCCCCCCCCTTCTTTTCTTCATCTTTGCCTGGATATCTGGTATTTATGCTTGCACACTAAACACTTTTACTGACTGAGCCACTTCTCCAGCCCTGTGGCTTTGCTTTTCATCTTGAAAAGTTGAATTTAGGCAAGAATTAGTGTACCCTTGACGTCAGAGGGACAAGGCTGAATCTTTACTCCTCCCTTCCTGCTCTGTGACCAACAACTCGCTTTCTGAGCCTCCTTCTCTAGCTCTGTTAAACGGAGTGCACCCATCCTTGCAGGTGTGTGTGCGTGTGAGTCTGTGTCTGTGTGTCTGTACGTCTGTTTGTCTGTGTGTGTGTGTGTTTGTTTATAGGTTTGTGTTTCTCTGTGTGTGTGTTTATAGGTCTGTATTTGTCTATGTGTCTGTGAGTATGTGTGTGTGTAGGTCTGTGTTTGTCTATGTGTGTGTGTGAATATGGGTGTCTGTAGGCCTATGTTTGTCTGTGTGACTGCTCACATGTGTGTGTGTAGGTCTGTTTGTCTATGTCTGCATGTGTGTGTGTCTGTAGGTCTGTGTTTGTGTGTGTGTGTGTGTCTGTGTGTGTGTGTCTGTGTGTGTGTGTGTGTCTGTAGGTCTGTGTTTGTGTGTGTGTGTGTCTGTGTGTGTGTGTGTGTGTGTGTGTATGGGGGTCAGTTGAGTTCAGCACTGCAGCCATCAGCCACAGTGCAAGAAGGGGAGAAGCCCATGGGGCCTTGAGCAGCTGGCGGCTCTATGGAGCACGCGTATGGCCAGAGTCACATGCTCTGAAGAAGAACGTTGGTGGCTCCCAAGAGCACAAATGCAAGGCCTACATCAACTCCCCGGCAGCCCGGGTGACTAGGACACTCTGTCCTGTTTCTCCCCACGGCTGACACTCTTTTAGCACAGAGACCACCTGGCTTGGCTTCCGAAGAAGGAATCCTTTCGGGGCTGGTGGCAATGGTGGCAACTGTCTACAGTCTGGTCCCTGGGATAAATTCAGTCTGTGCCTCTCTCCGTGTCAGTTCTCCCAAAGCTGATCTGAGGAATTTCTTTTCCTGAAGTACAGTTCTATATCTTAGGAGGTCCATGCTGGCTTGGTCCTTGAAAACTGGAGGCTGCTTGCTGCCTGCGAAATCATTGACATCCCAAGCAAGGATCCAAGTCCCTATGTCACCACCTAGCACACTTGAATTGAGCCAGCTTGAAGACATTTGTTCCTGTTCAGGGTGTCCACAGCAGCTTCCCAGGGCACATCTATCCATGTATTTCAGATCTCATTTGCTAGTTATTTTTTCACCCAGCATCCCTGCAGGCTCCATATGGTGGGGTTTTCCCACCCCTCTGTTCACATTAAGATCATGGCTGTGTAGGGTGCAGTTGTGTGTCTGATCCTTGGCAACACTGTTTTTCACATCCTAGCCCGACACAGTGAAAACACCGTTGGATAGCCATGTGACCTTGCACAAGCTGGTTAAGGTGAAGTGTGTGGCGAAGCCCTAGGTGGTCTGCACTGTGACTCACCATGTTCTCGCAGTAGATCTGCGCGGGGAACCTTATACAAGCAAGCTCCCTGTGCTAAGGTGACTTTTCCTGTCTGAGTCCCAGCCTTCCATGATGTGAGAGTGTGGCTCCTGGCACCACCTCCTTGGGAGGGTACTGGTTAGGAATTGAGTGGGGCCTTGTGTGCACACTGCTCAGCACAGAGCCTAGCATGGGCGGGGCTTGGCCCAGGCTCGCTTCCTTCCCTAATCCCCCTCTGCTCTTCTGCTACACACCACTGAGTACATTCAGAACCTGAGCTCATGCTGAGTCCTTGCCATAGCTTCTCTACTGGGCTTGCCCCTCCCTCCCAGAGGCTACTCAGATCCCTTATCTGAGCCCTGTTAGGTGCCGCCTGCTTGGTCCTATGCCAGTCCTGGAGACACCGTCCTTCTGTGGCATGAGCATCACAGCCCTGACATTTGCCCCAAGGCTGAGCTCTGGAGCTGGAGCCTCACCCCCTCTCTCAGCTCTGGGGCTTTCCCCTTCCTCCTGTGCTCTGGGACTCCACTTCCTGCCGCGCTGGGGCTCGGAGCTTTCATGCTGTTACACGTGTTTTATAAGGGGTTAGGGACTGGTATGTCCTGAAACCCTGGTCTGGGCTCTGTGTCAAGCTCTCAAGCTTGCTGATTTCTGTGTAGCGGGAAGATAGGAGCCCCGATGTTGGCCCCCATTTGGGCAGGGGAGATAGCTGAGTGAGTTAGGTGCTTGTGGCACAAGTCTGAGGACCAGTTGATGGCTGGCTGTAACTATTCAAGAAAGTAGGCAATGGCCTAGACTGGGGCCCATCATGGAGAGAGAAAGCAGCATCTGGTGATTGGTGTAATTGTGGACGCCACCTACTCTGTTCAGTCCAGTCAGTACTAAGCTACTGTAGATCCAACGGACACCTGGATTTTGGTCTGAACTGGGGATGAGGAAGGTGGCAGACCTGACTGCCAGGCAGAAGACTATAGATAGAGGCTAGTTCTCGCACCTCTAGGAGACAGTTCAGGGAGGTGAAAGGGAGAGGGAGTGTAAAGAATTCTTCATTCAGCAGTCCTTTGGCAAGTGCCTCATTTGGGCCTAGTCTCCTGGGGGCAGTGAGTAGAGGCAGCCAGCTCCATTCTTTTGGACCTCTTGTCTCTCACAAGGGGGCAGGTGTATAGAGAAGTGAATTTGGAAGTAAAGGGGGGGGGGGGGGGGAGCTCAAAAGACAGAGTTAGCTTTTCCTAATGGTATGGAAACTCTTCCGAGAACATCCTAGAAAAGACAATGTCCAGCATATGCAAAGGCTCAGAATCCTGGGAAAAGACATATGTCTTAGTTAGGATTTTACTGCTGTGAACAGACACCGTGACCAAGGCAGCTCTTATAAAAGACAACATTTAGTTGGGGCTGTCTTACAGGTTCAGAGATTGTCCAGTATCAAGACAGGAACATGGCAACATCCAGGCAGGCATGGTGTGGGAGGAGCTGAGAGTTCTACATCTTACTCTGAAGGCCCTTAGGAGAAGACTGGCTTCAAAGCAACTCGGAGGAAGGTTTCAAAGCCCATCCCCTACAGGACACACCTCCTCAAACAAGACCACACCAATAGGGTCAAGCATATCCAAACACCACAGCATGTGTCCAAGAAATAGAGCCAGGTCCTGGTGGCATATGTCTGGAATCTCAGGACCCCAGAAGATGAGGCAGGAGATAGTGAGTTTGAAACCAGCCTTGGATACATAGCAGGTTCCAGGCCAATGTAAGACCTACATAGTGAGAGCCTTTCTGAAAGAGAGAGGAGGGCTTTGTAAATCCCTCCATGTGGCTTAAATAGAGATTATGTGCTGGCATGTCATCAGTCAGCTTTCTGTCACTGACAAAATGCCTGACGAAACAGCGTATAATATAATAGTAAGGCTTTGCTTTGCCTTCAGTGCTTTATCAGCTGGCCTGGCTGGTTTGAGCCTATTGCAAATTAGCACATTACAGCAGGGGAGCAGAAAGAGAGACTGTCTCTCTTCAAGGACCTACCACCTGGAACCTATCTTCCTTCTCTTAGGACCCACATCTTAAAGGTTCTGCCTCCCCTACTCCAGCACATGTCGAGGATCTAGCCTTTAATACATTGCCTCTTGGGAAACATTGCAGTCTGGATTGTAGCAGAGCAGATTTAGACTGATGTGTGTGAGTGTTGACTGCCTGGTGAGGGACTTGGTATAGAGTATCAGAGGTGTTGGACTTAATCCAGAAACTAACCAGCATCTTAGAGTCGGTGTCTAGTTGATAGAAAGCCAGTAGCTGCTGCAGAACACTAAGCAGCCTCCCTCCTCCCCACCCCCACCCCTGAATCTGGATGCAGCCACAGAAACATTCCCCCACACAGCACTCCAGGTAGCCACTTCCAGTCAGAAGTGGAATTGGCAGGAGACAAGGCCCATTTGGCATTCCCAAAAGAACATGAGTCTGTGAATCTGCTTAAAGGGATCCAAGACCACATTCTTCCTTGAATTGCTTCATTAGCTTCAACTCTACCTTGCCTACATCATATAAGAGAGTGGGAACCAGGATTGGGGGGTGGGAGGACCCCTGCCACAAGGGGAGGGCTGACCATGGTGCAAAGGCAGAAGTCTTGAGTCTGGTCATGTTTATATTTGGAGGGGTCCATGGCTCTTGAGGAAGCCCAACAGTCCTTGGATCGTAGGGACGTGAACTGTCTGAGTACATCAAAGAGGCAGTCTAACTCCTGTGAAGAAGATAAAAGAGTCAGTCGGTAGTCTTTGAACTAATAACAGCCATGATCATCTTGGCAGCTCTGGACTCTCAGAGCCCACACAGGCTGGTGTGCCCAGTGGTTGGTTAAATAAATGAACACAGGGAAGAACTAGCTATCCAACCAGCTGACCCGGGTCCCAAGACCAGCTATTGAGTTCTCAGCTCTGCACAATCCGGCTGTTTCTACTTCTCTAAATATTCCAGGACGGAGCATAGAACAGTTCCCAGCAGACCACATTATCACCCACTTCTGAAATGCCTCAATTTCATCAACATAAAATAGCAAAACCAAGCACGACTCCGCATCTCAGATCTCCCTTCTAAAAACAGGACCTGTGTCTGCCTCAGAGCTGTGAAGAAAATGTATTAGGTTGTATTAAACAGCAAGATTGTCCTTTTTGAGGGGAAAATGAATCAAATCTCATCATTCTGTCTAGGGATTTTAATTGGAAATTGAGTCAGTTTGATCTAAATGTGAGCCTCTATCTGGAGAACATTTATTGGCATCTGCTATGAGCAGGGCTTTGTGTGAGGCATTGGGGAAGAGAAGAAGATGAACAAGATACATCCTCTTGGACAGAACTGATGGTCTAGCCTGGGATAAAGCATACACGCCCTTGATTGTGACCCAGGTGGACAGAGGGTGCAGCAGTGGTCCAGGTCCCAGCCAGGAGTGATCAGAGGAAGAGATCTCTTCCAACTTCACTCAAACAGGAAGTCTGGCTCCCTCTACAACTCTATGGGACTCAGAATTCAGAGTCATTAGGGGTGTGCTTTGCAGCTGTCTGATCCTCTCAGTCACCTTCCAGCCCCCAAGCTGGTCACCTACCTTTCTTACTGGCAGTAAGAATCATGTCAGGCCTTCATGAACATGCCTTTTCTCTATGATCTGTGGCCTTTCCTGGCTATCGTCTTTGTGGCTGAGTTCAAGAGAAAGCTGTTCCACCCTATGTAAGCCTGGAAACGATTTGTTCAGCATGTGACCCTTTTGGTTGTAGATGCCACTGAAACTCAGGATCTAACTAAATTAGGATCATCCTCTTTCTGATGTTGTTTGAGCACTGCTGGTCAAACTTTTGTCTGGGTGGGACTTTGTGCTGAGCAGGTAGAAGATAAATGCCAGCCCTGCCCTCTGGGGTTAGTGTGGTCCATGCCCAGAGATGCTGTGGTTGCACCTGGGAGGAACTCTTATGGATTCTGGGGAGAAAGAAAATGCTTTTAGATTATGACCAGGAAAGGAAAACGCAAAGATTTTATATGATTAGACCTTTGCATAATGCACTGATGATGAAGCTCCCAGTAGGTGGAGTCTGTGGAAAGTGATGAAAAGCAGAAGCCTCCTGGAACACTTACTAATGTCGGCAGCTTCAGTCTCACTAAAGTGACTGGTGCTCCAGCAAATAGGGCCACATAGGCCTAATATCACACAGGGCTTCATGCTCAGATCTAAATGCAGTCACTCAGTCTACGGGCAGTAAAACATCACCAATACTTTTAAAACAGGCTGCAATAGAAAGCCCTAGGGTTAGTAAAGACTTCAGCTGTGATTGATCCAGCTCTAATACTGAGTTCCAGAGGAGAAATTGCTAACCCCGGATCAAACAGCTAGTGCTAGGGCCAGGGCTGGAACCATATCTCTCTGTCTACACAGTCCGTGATTGTCTCAATTAATGTTCTATAGTTGAGAAGAGTCACATGACCACAGCAATTCTTATGCAAGAAAGCATCTCATTGGGGCTTGATTACAGTTCAGAGGTTTAGTCTATTATCCTCATGGAGGGAAGCATGGCGGCTTACAGGCAGACATGGTAGCTGAGAGTTCTATATCCAGATCTGAAGGCAGCAGGAAGAGAGCGAGACAGTAGGCCTGGGTTGAGCATTTGAAACCCCAAAGCCCATCCCCCAGTGAACACTTCCTCCAACAAGGCCACACCTCCTCCAGCAAGGCCACACTTCCTAAACCCTATCAAGTGGGGTTTGTCACTCCTTAATGACTACGCATCCAAATATGTGAGCCTATGGGGGTTATTCCTATTCAAACCACCATGACAATGATATTGTATGCTGGGCAGATGACTGAGACTTTCTTGGGGAGGTAAACTGAAGGAAGAGTCAAAAGGGGCTGGCTTTTACGGTTCAAGTGAAGGGAGGTTGGAAGTCATTAGACTGTAGGCAGTAAGGTGGAAGGCAGGGCTAGTGGATAAGAGCACAGAGGTTCAGAAAGCAGGGCTTGGAAGGGGGAGAAAGATGGAAAGTGAGATCTACTCCTACTGCCTCTGTGACCGTTCCTGACTGGCTTCTCCCTCTACTCCATTTGTTGAGCTTTCTCCAGGTGGAAAAGAAGGGCTAAGATCCAAACGGAGCATAGTAGACACCTCCGGTAGCACCCACAGTGGGGTGCTTCACCATTTATTCTGTTGTTCCATTTGTGTAGAGTACTCAGTCACTCTCTGAAATTCCAGGTCTTAGGGCCTCCCAATGTGACCATTTACCAGCCACTATTCTGCCATCATAATTTTATGCATGGGCTCCGGGGATTGCCATCATCTGGTTTTTGGTTTCCCAACAGGCCCTGTGGAGGTGCTGTGTATGTGACTTGCTTCCTATCCCATGACCCTGGGACCAGAGACCTCAGATGATCCCCTTGCCATGCTGAGCCCAAGAGTAACTGAGCACCCAGCCAGAGGGAGCACTGGGCTGGGCTTTAGTCAGTGCAGACCTCGCCTGGGACTGTTGCCCATCTGTCTTAGAATCACCAAGCAGCATCACAGTGCTTAGTCAGAACCTCTGAAGGCAAGGGTCAGGAATTGGGCTTTTAAATGTATTTATTCATTCATTCATTCATTCATTTGTTTATATTTAGGTGTATATGTATTGCCTACATGAGTTTAAAATGTGCACCATATGTGTGCAGGTGCCTGAATAGCCCAGAAAAGTATGTCAAATCCCCTGAAACTGGAGTTGTAGACCATTGTGAGTTGCTCAATATGGATGCTGTGAACCGAACCCAGGTCCTCTATAAGAGTGGTAAGCACTCTTAATGGCTAGCCATTTCTCCAGCCCACGAGTCAGTATTCTTGACTGAGGGGGGGGAAGGGGAGTTGGGGAGTTTATTAAAGTGACTGTCCTGGCTGGTTGTGTGTCAACTTGACACAAGCTGGAGTTATCACAGAGAAAGCTTCAGTTGAGGAAATGCCTCCATGAGATCCAGGTGTGAGGCATTTTCTCAATTAGTGATCAAGGGCGGAGGGCCCCTTGTGGGTGGTGCCATCTTGGGCTGGTAGTCTTGGGTTCTATAAGAAAGCAAGCTGAGCAAGCCAGGGGAAGCAAGCCAGTAAGGAACATCTGCCCATGGCCTCTGCATCAGCTCCTGCTTCCAGACCAGCCTGAGTTCCAGTCCTGACTTCCTCTCGTGATGAACAGTAGCATGGAAGTGTAAGCTACATAAACCCTTTCCTCCCCAACTTGCTTCTTAGCCATAGTGTTTTGTGCAGGAATGGAAACCCTGACTAATACTGTGACTCACAGGCTGTGGTCCAACTAATTCAACAATGGCTGTCTAACAAGAGAAAGTTCAGAGCCCAGAAGTTGTTCAGTCCATGAGGCTGGTCTCAGTTGGTCTTCAGTATACACTGGAATCCTGAGGAAGTAGGGTCCAACGCCAGTGAAGGAATGGACTTGCCAGTGAGAACAAGAGCCATCAAGCAGAGAAAGATTGAGGACTTCCCTCTTCTGTGTCCTTTACAAAGGCAGGCAGCAGAAGATGTGGTGCAAATTAAAGGTTTATCTTCCCACCAGATTAGAAATGAGGCTTTTCCACTTCAAATGGATTCATCAAGAAAAAAAAAACTAACCAGGCGGTGGTGGCACACGCCTTTAATTCCAGCACTCGGGAAGCAGAGGCAGGCGGATTTCTGAGTTCGAGGCCAGCCTGGTCTACAGAGTGAGTTCCAGGACAGCCAGGGCTACACAGAGAAGCCCTGTCTTGAAAAACCAAAAAAGAAAAAAAAGAAAAAAAAAGAAAGAAAGGAACCTGTCACAGGTATAGCCGTTTGGGCTTTAGTTGATTTTAGACACAGTCAAGTTGACAACCAAGAATAGCTGTTGCACATTGGGAAAATGTTAAAAGTTTGTACATATTATTATATGTCATTAAAGTTAGCCGCCTTGACATCAAGGAAATTTGAAGTGTTTTTCAGACTAAAATACACTTAAAAACAAACAAACAGAAACAAAAACAAAAAACCTGGTAAAAGGGCTAAGAGCTCACACTTGAAAAATGTGAGTCTACTAAGTGAATGAGTGGATCCCTCTAAGAGAGGGAAGCCCCGAGGAGAGCTTGGCACACTCCCCTTCCATAGCCTTCCCCCCCCCCCCCCCAATCACTGTCATCTCTGGGTGTCCTTTACAGGCCAGGGCCCTGGGCCAAGCTGCGAAGACAAGAGGTAATGAGCTAGGGCTCTGTCCTCTCGGGCTTAGAGATCAATGTGAGTGTGCTGTATGGTGTCAGAGCGTTTGATGCTGAGCAGGCAGAGTGAGGGGCATCAGTACTTTGGTGACAAGAGCAGGAAGTCATTTTCTTGGGACTGTCAGTAGAGCTGTCACCCAAGGATGTGCCCCTTAAGCCTAAGGTCGTTCCCAAAAGAAAAGCACCTTTTCACTCCTTGTCACTGGCTTCCATGTTTATCCCATTGAATTATCTGCTTCCTCCTCTTTCTCACTGAACCAATCTCAGCAGCTCCGTGTTCTAGGATTTCCTTTACCCTTCCAAAAAACCCCTTCACACTGGAAGTCAGCACTCCGGTTTAGTCATGAACACTTTGAAACAGTGTTCTTTCAAGGAGGGGTACCCTTTCACATGGTTTAAATTGCATTAGGTTTTTGTTATTGTTGCTTCTGTTGGTTTACAGGTTTACTGTTTTACACCTGGTGTTGTGTTTGAGTGGTAATGGAGAAAGAGTTGTTGGCAATTGTTTTCTCCGGCCTCTTTTATTTTACTAGATAATAGTCATGGTTTTGCTTCTTTACAAGCGATCTAAATTAATACCAGCCTGAGGGAACTGTAAAAAAGTGGTTGCTTGTGTTTTGAGGGAAAGCAGCAGTGGTGATGGCCCAGACCTGAAGCAGACATAGCCCCTCACAAAGTCAGACACGCTCTGTCCATCTTTTCCGTGATGCTCGATAGATAGTTGGGTGCCGGTGGCCTTGGCAGGCGCCAGTTAGCAGAGACTGAGCTGCCTGGAAACTGCTGGGTAAGAATCTGGGTTCTAACTAGCTCCCTGGCAATTTATACGGGCATCACAGTTTTAGAGAGATTGTGAAGACAGTGCTTCATCCCTGTTGATTGATGGGGGCATTGGAGATCAGAAAGAGCAAAGGACTTTCCCAAGTAGCCAAGGTTCAAGGCTGGTCTGCTTGATCCCAAGCTCAGCATTGTACCCTCGGTGTCTCTGGGTTCCCTTGTGCTGTGTTTGAAAAGAACTTCAAAGTCATGAAGAGGGAAGGATGGGATACCTTTACAAGGTCCAAACATGTTTTCTTTGGGGAGTGACACGGTACACAAAGAGCCAGGAGCTCATATAGTGAGCCTTGACTTTATGACCAGGGGAAGCTCTGCTTGGCAAGGCACCTGTGCATTTTGCTGATGGGGCTAGTGCTCAGTATTTTCCAGAGTGTAACAAGCATGTAAGGAATTGGAATGTAGTCTATGAGGTTCGTAGAACAGGACTACCTGGGTGAACGGTCAAGAAGCCTGAGGGTTGTTTCTGATTCTTCTCCTTGCGTGAGGACAGCTTCTGATTTGACTAATAGGATTTGGTGGCCAGCCAAAGCCGAGAATTTGGCCTTTGGACACTTGATCTCCTCTTGATTTATGAATGACTCTGTCTTGTACAGTAAGAGTGTTTTTCCCAGAGCTGGAAAAATGTTGCTAAAAAGGAGGCCTGAAGAACCAAGAGAGCAAAATGTGTTATATATAAGGGCCAGGTCCTCCACTCAAGTGAGCAGGTAACAGCTAAGCTCAGCATGGAGTGGAATAGTTGCCTGCCCCTGGATTTATAAGGCTTCACCACCAACCAGGGTCCCTGCAGAGTCCCAAGGGCTGGTTGAAAGAAGTGGCTCCGTATAGGACAGCCTTTTAGCTCCAACAAATGAATCCTAGCTTTCAAACTGGAAGAAGAAATCCTTGAAGGAAAATGGGAGAAGGGGATTCTGTGGTTTCTGTGGATTGATGAACAAGACCACCATACACTGTAGACTTCTGTGGTCTCGGGGATACTGGACTTACCTGGAGCCAGGGGTGCAGGCAGGCCTGGACTCAGTAAGGACAGTTCAGCTCTCCTTTGCTGCCCTCCTGCCATCCATGATAGAGGACTACTGCTGACCCTGTGGAGCAAGCCCAGGGTTAGCCACGTCTTACTGCTTACTAAAGGCCCGTCTTGTCAACCTTGAAGAACTTACTATAATTTATTTTACCTATTTACAAACATCTCTCCTGTCTCTATAGGGAAGGAGGAAGGAAAGGGGTGGGCTGTTTTGCTTTTTAAAGCAGACTTATGCCTGGCACATCTCCATGTTTGTCCAGTGCAGAGAGATCAGCACTGGTATCTAGGATGCTCTGCTAAATAGCCAGCATTCTCTAGGTGCCCATCTCTGACTCCTGTCTGATACCTTTGTCATCTGGCTGCTTGTCAGACCTGAGGGTCAGTTCTCAAATTCCATTGAAGGCAAGATTCAGTAATGGGAGAGGTCACTGAAGAGCAGAAGATGGCAGCAGGAGCCTTCTGGGGGCAGAACTGCTGTCACGAGGCCTGCACGGGTCTGTGCTTCCCAATAGAACAGCTTGCCAGGATCAGAGTCACCTCAACCATCTCTAATCCCCCCTCTGCTCCAGCCTTGTCCTTCCTTCTCCCTTTACAATTTCTCTCCTGGGAAGTGGCTACGCTATGGGGAGAAATGCTCTGAGTAGCTTTCACTGTGCTTGGGGCTTGCTGGGTGTTCACTGTTGGCTGCTGGCTGCCTCTGAAGCCCTCACAGCCACTTGTGGTCTGTGGGTCTAATGTAGCCATTCCTTCTACACATCAACCTGCTGCTACCTCTGTCCTGACCTCAAGGCTCTCCAGTTCCCTCTTAACAGAATGGCTGTCCCTGGGGGACAGGATACCTATTCAGTGGACTCAGGTTTGCCTTTGTGCCCTGGCCATACAAAGGGCATCTAAGAAGATGGACTTCTTATTCTTTTTGCCCCAATTCATTGTAATGGAACCTGAAGCTTGAAAGAAACTCCCCAGTAGTTTTTAATTTTTTAAATATTGTTTTATTATTTTATGTGTATGTGTGTTTGGCCTGCCTGCATACCTGTGTACTATGTGTGTGCAGGGCCCACAGAGGCCAGAAGACAGCATCAGATTTCCTGGAACTGGACTTACAGACAGTTGTGAGCTTTCGTGTGGGTGCTGAGAATTGCACTCAGGTCCTCTGGAAGAGCAGCCAGTGCTCTTGTCCACTGAGCCATCATCCGGGCAAACATCTACTTCATATGTGAGTACGAGACAGCAAGGCCCAGAAGGAAGCACTAGCTCAATTCAGATTCCACCTCCACTGCTCCGAAGCTGTGCAGTGATCTGGGCTGATCATCTAACTATCTAAAAAAGGGAAGGTTTGCAGGGCTCTGCTGAAGAAAAGGCTGCTGCACACAGCTTCTGAATGCCATGTGCCATGAGTAGAAGGTACCGCCATGACTTTACAGTGGCTTTCAAGCTTTTGTGGAACACCCGGGGTTTCCCGCCTTTGTCACACATGACTTTTACCCCCTTTGACCCCGTACTACACTGTCTTATCGTGACTTTTATTGTAGTAAAACGTAGCACACTGTATCCGTTACTGTTCTGTTGCTGTAAGTGAAATGCCATGAACAGAGCCGCTGTGGGTCCAGGAGGGACATGGTTGGTCACAGCCCGTGAGCGTTGCATCAGGAACAGGAAACTGAGAATCACATCTGCAACCACAAACATGGAGCAGAGAGACCCTGACGTGGGGCCAGGCTATGAAGCCTGGGGCACTTCCCCACCCCACCCGTGTGGCGTGACGTGCTTCTTCCAACACTGTCTCTCCAAACACCACCACCAACTGAGAACGGAGCCTGCATGGTGCTCCTCATTCATCGTAGCTATTTAAAGCGTGTGGTTTAATGGTGTGATGCACGGTCTCATTGCTGTCCAGCGGTCACTCAGACATCTGCAGGGTTGTGTGCTTCTTGTTTGTTGTTGCTTGTTTTATATAATGCACATGATAACCAGACACACATCCTCTACTAAGGACTTTCATCCCTGTCTCCAGACCTTCTCCCTCTTCTGGTACCAAAACCCCGTACCCATTCCACACCAGTTCTCCATGTGCCCTTCGTCCCTGCCTGGCCACTGTGTGATCAGATGCTTCTGGTTTTAACTGTTTTCTTTCACCATAAAATGGCTTAACGGGGTTTTCTTTGAGTTTTTCTGACTCCCATTGAGGGCCCAAGAGTTAAAGGCATGAAAGAGCCACAGCCAGCTTTTCAAGACCGGTGAATGGCTGCAGAATGATATTAGTACAGCTGATTTGCATGGGCTGGATCTGTCAGGGAACTTTCTAAAGACTGGTATATTCCTTCCAAAAATCTCAAGGGACATGGCTTGTCACTGTGTGAAACCAACGGTTTCTGACTTCTTCAAAAGCATGTACTTTATGGTGAAAATGAAATGACAAATTTAGGACAGAGGTGCAGTGTGGCGGCTGGCTCAGAGGACCTTGTCCGTGGGATTGATAGGAGGATCGCACCCTAGTAACCCTAGTAAGGGTTATGTAGGTGCCGCCTTCATTTAGTGAGCAGGCTGAAGCTGGAAGCCCAACATTACAGGGCTAGTAAGCAGCACCGCCATTGGGGATGAAATCAGCTTCCCTAAGACCCCACCGGCTGCTCATGCAGATGCATCTGGAGGATTCAGCCTAAAGCCTTGAGCCTTGGCTCCTCTGGGGTCCTGTCTTTTCACTGTTCCTTCCACCTGATACCCAACTTGAGAGCTTTCTGGCTTTGCTTACTCCTGTTCTCTATGCCAATTTGAAATAGTCACTCCATGTCCAATAGGGTGTTTTGAAACAGAACCAGGAATCTTGGGCTGTCTAGTTTATGGAAGCTGATGAACTATGTCATTCATTGGTCAGGATTTTATCAGAAAATGGTGCTTCCTAGAACACTTCTGGCATCAAGAAGCACTGGGTAGAGTGTATTTAAATAGATAGGTAGGTAGATGGTAGGTAGACAGATAGATAGATATGCTTGCATTGGACTTCGGAGCATAATTTGGATTCTCTTCAGAAATGAAGGACTATGGTCACTCTCTCACAGTCTTCCTCATAGTGCTAGGAACCTCAGGCCAGTCAGAACGCACTGTGACAAAGAGATAAACTCCTACGCCTGTATTTCCCACCCTGCTCAACTTTTGATCCTATTTTGCTTACCATAAGACAAGGTGCCCTTGGAATGAGATACGATTTACCTAGGTAACTCAGTTAAGACTGTAAGTATCTAGACATTGAAGACTGTGTTCATTTATTGTCATGGCCTCATCACAGAGCCCAGCGTCAAGAGTGTGATAAATATGCAGTGAATGTTTTCCAGGAGAATGGATGGTTTTAATAAACCAGAATTTAAAATGACCTAAAAGATGATGTCCTGATGTTTGAGCTTGGACTTTCTGGTCAGGAGGCCATCAAAATAGAAGTCTTAAATGATGTCTCTTGGATTTTGGAAGGTCTGTCTTTAAGAAATTGTTTGTACACACTGACAATGGATACCAAAAATATATCATGGCTTAAACAAGAAAGTATCCCATTTCCTCCTCCAGTGCTCTCCCCAATTAGCAGGTAAGATGGCCAGCGACAAATTCGACTATTGAGCAATGAGGTCTAGAATGAGATAATGAAGGTTAAATGACATCAGAAGTGCTAGGCCTTAATCAGAGAGCACTTGTGTCCTTGTAAAAAGAGGAAGAGACACCACAGAGCCACCTCCCCCACCCCCGTGTGTGCACAGAAAATGCCATGAGGGGGCACAGCCAGAAGCAGCCATCTGCGAGCCTTCCCAGAAACCCACTTGGATGGCATCTTAGTCTTTAGCCTCCAGCTTCTAAAACTTTAAAAAAAAAAAAAAAAAAAGATTTCTGTGGTTTCAGCTGCCTAGTCTGTGAGACTTTGTTATGACAGTGCAGACACATCGTCCCACAGGAGAGGCCTGGGGCATGTGGCAGGTTAGTGCAGTGGTTTTCTCTCCCCTCCGTCTTCTCTGTTCTTCTGTTCTTGCCTCCTCTCTTTCATGTCCTCTCCTCTCTTCTTCCTCTTCTTCCTCCTCCCTCCCTCCCTCCCTCCCTCCTCTCCTTTCTCTGCTCCTGATTGAACTCAGTGCCTCGCACATGGACTGGATCCCAGCTTTCTCTAATTTAATTCCCCTTCTGTTCCGTTATCTTTACCATCTACAAGGCATTCTTATAGTCCAAGATGGCGGGAAGCAGCTAGAGGAAGAAAGGAACAAAAGAGGCCTTGCCTGAATGGCCACCAGCAATGTGCATTTCCCACTCCATGAGTAAAGCCTGGTCTAGAGCTACACATCACTATAACTTCCTTAGTTATAGTTTCTGTTGCTGTGACAAAACACTCGAACCAAAAGCAACCTGGGAAAGAAAGGGTTTGTTTCACCTTACAGCTTATTACTCCAAAACTGAGACGAGCCAGGACAGGAGCTAAAGGCAGGCACTGGCACAGAAGCCACAGAGGGGTGCTGTTTACTGACTTGCTCCAGTGGCTCATTCAGCCTGTTTTCTTATGCACCCCAAGACCACACATGCAGGGGTTGCACCGCCTCTTTTGGGATGGGCCCTTTCACCTCAGTTCTTCATCAAGATAGTATCCTGCAGACTTGCCTACCGGCCAGTTTTGTGGAGGCATTTTATCAATTGTAGATCTATTTTCTCAGATAATGCTAGTTTGTGTCAAGTTGACATAAAGCTAGCTAGCATAGTAATGAAGACTGGAGATGAACCTTTTAGTTGGGTATGTGGCTTCCCTGAGTAAAATGTGGAGTCTGTTACTAGCCAAGGAAGGGAGACTGGATCTGCAGCAGCCTATGCCTCTGGAAGTCTGAGCACAGCTGAGGAACCGGGAAGTTGGAAGTCAGCATCCCACATGGAGAACCTGTCCATCTCTCAGCAAAGGAATGGTACCTGTGTATCCAAAGAGAGGCGCTGGGAAGAGCTAGCGCCCCCTGGCTGGGGAGTGGCCAGTACCCTCTGCTTGCTGGGGCTTAGTTATTTTACGCCTTTCTTATGCCCTGTGTCTAGTACCTTGCCCACTCCCGTTCTTAGCACCTGCTCTCCCTTACTGCCCTCCAGTACCATTATCCTGGGTTGTTCCTCAATACCTTAGGTCCTTCCCATTCCTCTAGGCCCAGTCAGAATCTTCCTCCTGGAAGCACTTCCCTGAAGAATTGAGTCTGAAAGGGGGCTGGGCTGGGCTGGGTGGGGTAGGGGTGAAATTCCAGAGTTCTGTCTTGGCCAGGTGATCAGGATAACACCTTGTTATAAACTGTGTCTTAGTGTGTGCCTGCCTTGGATGTATCAGTGATGAAGACGGCCCTTTACCTCTGTAGACTTACTTCCTCCTAAACCATAATCCCAGTTTAACTGTGGCATACTTCAAGTGGCCAAAACTGTCAAGATCGTCAAAAATGAGACATGCTGGAGAAACATTAATGGCCCAGAGCAGCACGGCTACGTGACAGTTTAATATAAGGTGGGGTAGACAGGGATATTGGTAGAACCGGCATTCAGTTGATAGCGATGTAACATGGTTAGTCTCTTAGTTGGGACCGCTGGATAATAGTAACTTCTGAGAACCATGGGAAAACTAGGGAGCAGTGTTGGGCTTTGGGGAACTCAGCACCAGCTTTTCAGCTTTTCTCTGAATACAAAATAGAAGTTAATTAAGATAAATCCTGGCTGCCCTTATTCATTGCCGGTATGACATGGGCTATGTTCCTCCATTGTCTGGTGAGTGCCACATCATACCTTCATTTCGGGGTAGAGGGCAAACTTCAGCACCCACATGGTAGGTACCAGTGCTTTGGCCCCTGGGTATCTTCGGAATACTTTCCACACTGAGCCTTCTATCAGCTTGACTGCATGTTGTTCTCCTGCATCTCCAGGGCCACCCAGGGAGGTGCTGCGAAGGTCTCCCAGCTCAGCAGGTCCCTGTCTCTCCCCATGTGGAGTTCCTTTAGACCTTGACTCTGTGCAGTGAAACTTCCCTCGCCTCTCCTGACAGATTGCTCTCCCTGAGTGAGCCTGTATTTTGATTTGCATATTTCACTCCATTCTCCCCTACCCCATTGAGTTTAGTTTTTCTCTTTAGGAATCAGTATATGAGTCAAACTGCCAGTTCTAAATTTAGAGCTGCCTGCGATGTGGCAAACGCGTTTGCTGCTGCCTGCGATATGTATTTGGAAATAGTGGTTTTATTTATCCACATCCAGTAATTCTGCCTGCCTGCTGGGGTTTCTCAGGAAAGGGTTTGTCATCTCCTTCCCTCCTAATGATGAAATGTTGCCTGTTTGGGTTCCAGAGGCCCAGCCTGAGCCAGACACTAGTGACTTGAGTCTCTGTTTGATTAAGCAATGCCATCCTCAAGGTCCTGCCACCATAGGGATCTCTGCAAGGCTTCTGTTCCAAGGAGTTTGGAAACAGGTCTGGGGCAGGCTTCTGGACTCATTGGAGCATGTAGACTTGTCTTTGGGCCCAGCCTGATAGAATTTGTCTGTTAGAGGGTGAGGGGATTCCCCGTTCTGTGCTAGAATATGTAGTGTTTCCTGTGATTTGGATACTGGAGACATAGAAGTAAAACACATCTCTCTCTCTTGCCCTTTGAGGAGACTGCCACATAGACGTGATTGGAGGACAAAGAAAGAAGACATGCTGGGCCCAGGGTGGGTGAAAGGGGAAGCGAGTGGTCCATGCTGTGAGGAAAGGCATGGAGAAGAGAGATTAGGGTTTAGGTTTGATGGATACGAGATGTCTCCAAGGGAATGCATCTGGGGGCTTTCTCGGTGGAGTAGACAGAGCCTGCCTGCGGACTCAAGCAAGCGCAGCACTGGGACATCTCATTCATTATTTCAGAGGTATGCACTGGAGACCTTCCATGGACCCAGCACCATACCAATCATTAGGCCTGCAATAGTGATAAAGCTTGCATCCTGGCACAAATGGTTCTTGGCTAGGATGTAAAACAGGCAGTAAGGGATGATATGTGCCAAGGTTAGGAGCTAAGTGGAATGAATTAGCTTCACAGGAAGCTCTAATTTTAAGTGGCTTACACCAAAAATTCTGTCTTCATCCCCTGTGTCTCCCTTCTCTTTGCATTCTTCTTCCCTTTCTCCCCCCCTTCCTCCCTTTCTCACTCCCTTCTTCCCTTTCTCCCCCCCCTCCTCCCTCTCACCACCCTTCCTTTTCTTCCCTTCTTCTAGAGATCAACCCTGGGCCCTGGGGTATGGTAGACAGCACTCTTCCATTAAGCTTCACCAAAGTCCCGTCCTCACATGTTAAGGCACTCACTTCTGGAGGCCCAGCATCCCAAATCTAAGGGGCAGACAGCTGGCCCAGCATCCCAAATCTAAGGGG
>JADRCH010011540.1:0-19272 GCA_019843965.1 Rhynchomys soricoides
AGTCTAACCTGCATCCAACCTCTTTGGACATCAGGCTTGCCCACCTCTGTTGGTCCAATCCTTTGCGGTCCTTTCTTTACCTGAACATTGGAAACAGGATGCCACAGGAGAAGAGCCTAAGGAGGTGTGTGGAGAGCCTAGGTGAGAATCTTCCTCCTAGGAAGCAGCTCACAGACTTCTGTATGTTCAGATGTTACATTCACACTTATAGGCGAGATAGTTCTGTTTAATATGTGGACTTTATCCACTGGCTTAATTAAAACACTTGCTACTAAATATGTGTGCACATGTTGAAGGCATGGCGTCAAGTCAGAAGAGACCCTGGTTCTTGGGCCTGACAACCCTACACCCTCTAATCTGGCTGTGGTTGTGATCTTAGAGAAATCAATCGGGGAGGAGGGTTCTCTGAATACTGAGTCTGCAGGATACTGGGGTCTTGACTTTTATCAGAGGACTGGTTTGTTGGGGCTCCCTCTATAGCTGCCTGTCCCTGGAGGCCTCTCTTCTCCACAGTCCCCTTGGACAGTGGCTACACCCCTCCCTCAGGCAGTGTACTCTGGTTTGTTGGATGAACGCATCTCTCAGGTTCAGGTAAGTAGGTGAGAGAGAGAAATGTTCAGAGTGAATCCTTGTCCTGCAGAGTGGCCAGGAGAGCAGGGATGGGTAGGCAATGGAGTCCGTCATCCTGGCACCCTGTGGCCAGATCCATAATATCTATGAGGATCGTTTACCTAATGAAAACTCAGGCTCAAGAGCTAAGGAATCCAGAGTGGTATTTGCCATCACACAGCCCTGCACAGTGTAAGGGGAAGATGTTGACTTAAGGTATTGGCTCTCGGGACACTGGCTTTCCAGACTCTGTGGAGCCCAGACTTCCCTACAGCCAAAGCACATGGTGACCTGTCGGGGACAGGTGTTAGGTGGGGCAGGGAGACTCTAGGATCTTGCTGGGTAAAATGGTAGATTAAAACTCACGTCCCTAAGATTCTTTGATAATTTGATTTTTATATTTATTTGCGTGTGCACGTGTGTACATGTGTGTGTGCATGGCATATGTACATGTTTGTGTGCATGTGTTCCCGTGCTCACATGCATGTATCTGCAGGTGTGTGTGCATCTGAACGTGAAGACATTGGGTGTCTTCTTCAGTCACTCTCCACCTGAATTTTTGAGTCAGGATTTCTCCTTGTTCTTGGTTCAGCTTCGCTGACTATCCAGGAAGCTCCAGGGATCTTCCTTCACACTGGGACATCCCGCTCTCTCGCCCTCCTTCTCTCCCTCCCTCCCTCCTTCTCTCTCTCTCTCTTTCTGTCTTTCTATCTTTCTTTCCTTTTTTGTCTCCCCCCCCTTCTTTTCTTCATCTTTGCCTGGATATCTGGTATTTATGCTTGCACACTAAACACTTTTACTGACTGAGCCACTTCTCCAGCCCTGTGGCTTTGCTTTTCATCTTGAAAAGTTGAATTTAGGCAAGAATTAGTGTACCCTTGACGTCAGAGGGACAAGGCTGAATCTTTACTCCTCCCTTCCTGCTCTGTGACCAACAACTCGCTTTCTGAGCCTCCTTCTCTAGCTCTGTTAAACGGAGTGCACCCATCCTTGCAGGTGTGTGTGCGTGTGAGTCTGTGTCTGTGTGTCTGTACGTCTGTTTGTCTGTGTGTGTGTGTGTTTGTTTATAGGTTTGTGTTTCTCTGTGTGTGTGTTTATAGGTCTGTATTTGTCTATGTGTCTGTGAGTATGTGTGTGTGTAGGTCTGTGTTTGTCTATGTGTGTGTGTGAATATGGGTGTCTGTAGGCCTATGTTTGTCTGTGTGACTGCTCACATGTGTGTGTGTAGGTCTGTTTGTCTATGTCTGCATGTGTGTGTGTCTGTAGGTCTGTGTTTGTGTGTGTGTGTGTGTCTGTGTGTGTGTGTCTGTGTGTGTGTGTGTGTCTGTAGGTCTGTGTTTGTGTGTGTGTGTGTCTGTGTGTGTGTGTGTGTGTGTGTGTATGGGGGTCAGTTGAGTTCAGCACTGCAGCCATCAGCCACAGTGCAAGAAGGGGAGAAGCCCATGGGGCCTTGAGCAGCTGGCGGCTCTATGGAGCACGCGTATGGCCAGAGTCACATGCTCTGAAGAAGAACGTTGGTGGCTCCCAAGAGCACAAATGCAAGGCCTACATCAACTCCCCGGCAGCCCGGGTGACTAGGACACTCTGTCCTGTTTCTCCCCACGGCTGACACTCTTTTAGCACAGAGCCCACCTGGCTTGGCTTCCAAAGAAGGAATCCTTTCGGGGCTGGTGGCAATGGTGGCAACTGTCTACAGTCTGGTCCCTGGGATAAATTCAGTCTGTGCCTCTCTCCGTGTCAGTTCTCCCAAAGCTGATCTGAGGAATTTCTTTTCCTGAAGTACAGTTCTATATCTTAGGAGGTCCATGCTGGCTTGGTCCTTGAAAACTGGAGGCTGCTTGCTGCCTGCGAAATCATTGACATCCCAAGCAAGGATCCAAGTCCCTATGTCACCACCTAGCACACTTGAATTGAGCCAGCTTGAAGACATTTGTTCCTGTTCAGGGTGTCCACAGCAGCTTCCCAGGGCACATCTATCCATGTATTTCAGATCTCATTTGCTAGTTATTTTTTCACCCAGCATCCCTGCAGGCTCCATATGGTGGGGTTTTCCCACCCCTCTGTTCACATTAAGATCATGGCTGTGTAGGGTGCAGTTGTGTGTCTGATCCTTGGCAACACTGTTTTTCACATCCTAGCCCGACACAGTGAAAACACCGTTGGATAGCCATGTGACCTTGCACAAGCTGGTTAAGGTGAAGTGTGTGGCAAAGCCCTAGGTGGTCTGCACTGTGACTCACCATGTTCTCGCAGTAGATCTGCGCGGGGAACCTTATACAAGCAAGCTCCCTGTGCTAAGGTGACTTTTCCTGTCTGAGTCCCAGCCTTCCATGATGTGAGAGTGTGGCTCCTGGCACCACCTCCTTGGGAGGGTACTGGTTAGGAATTGAGTGGGGCCTTGTGTGCACACTGCTCAGCACAGAGCCTAGCATGGGCGGGGCTTGGCCCAGGCTCGCTTCCTTCCCTAATCCCCCTCTGCTCTTCTGCTACACACCACTGAGTACATTCAGAACCTGAGCTCATGCTGAGTCCTTGCCATAGCTTCTCTACTGGGCTTGCCCCTCCCTCCCAGAGGCTACTCAGATCCCTTATCTGAGCCCTGTTAGGTGCCGCCTGCTTGGTCCTATGCCAGTCCTGGAGACACCGTCCTTCTGTGGCATGAGCATCACAGCCCTGACATTTGCCCCAAGGCTGAGCTCTGGAGCTGGAGCCTCACCCCCTCTCTCAGCTCTGGGGCTTTCCCCTTCCTCCTGTGCTCTGGGACTCCACTTCCTGGGGCTCGGAGCTTTCATGCTGTTACACGTGTTTTATAAGGGGTTAGGGACTGGTATGTCCTGAAACCCTGGTCTGGGCTCTGTGTCAAGCTCTCAAGCTTGCTGATTTCTGTGTAGCAGGAAGATAGGAGCCCCGATGTTGGCCCCCATTTGGGCAGGGGAGATAGCTGAGTGAGTTAGGTGCTTGTGGCACAAGTCTGAGGACCAGTTGATGGCTGGCTGTAACTATTCAAGAAAGTAGGCAATGGCCTAGACTGGGGCCCATCATGGAGAGAGAAAGCAGCATCTGGTGATTGGTGTAATTGTGGACGCCACCTACTCTGTTCAGTCCAGTCAGTACTAAGCTACTGTAGATCCAACGGACACCTGGATTTTGGTCTGAACTGGGGATGAGGAAGGTGGCAGACCTGACTGCCAGGCAGAAGACTATAGATAGAGGCTAGTTCTCGCACCTCTAGGAGACAGTTCAGGGAGGTGAAAGGGAGAGGGAGTGTAAAGAATTCTTCATTCAGCAGTCCTTTGGCAAGTGCCTCATTTGGGCCTAGTCTCCTGGGGGCAGTGAGTAGAGGCAGCCAGCTCCATTCTTTTGGACCTCTTGTCTCTCACAAGGGGGCAGGTGTATAGAGAAGTGAATTTGGAAGTAAAGGGGGGGGGGGGGGGGAGCTCAAAAGACAGAGTTAGCTTTTCCTAATGGTATGGAAACTCTTCCGAGAACATCCTAGAAAAGACAATGTCCAGCATATGCAAAGGCTCAGAATCCTGGGAAAAGACATATGTCTTAGTTAGGATTTTACTGCTGTGAACAGACACCGTGACCAAGGCAGCTCTTATAAAAGACAACATTTAGTTGGGGCTGTCTTACAGGTTCAGAGATTGTCCAGTATCAAGACAGGAACATGGCAACATCCAGGCAGGCATGGTGTGGGAGGAGCTGAGAGTTCTACATCTTACTCTGAAGGCCCTTAGGAGAAGACTGGCTTCAAAGCAACTCGGAGGAAGGTTTCAAAGCCCATCCCCTACAGGACACACCTCCTCAAACAAGACCACACCAATAGGGTCAAGCATATCCAAACACCACAGCATGTGTCCAAGAAATAGAGCCAGGTCCTGGTGGCATATGTCTGGAATCTCAGGACCCCAGAAGATGAGGCAGGAGATAGTGAGTTTGAAACCAGCCTTGGATACATAGCAGGTTCCAGGCCAATGTAAGACCTACATAGTGAGAGCCTTTCTGAAAGAGAGAGGAGGGCTTTGTAAATCCCTCCATGTGGCTTAAATAGAGATTATGTGCTGGCATGTCATCAGTCAGCTTTCTGTCACTGACAAAATGCCTGACGAAACAGCGTATAATATAATAGTAAGGCTTTGCTTTGCCTTCAGTGCTTTATCAGCTGGCCTGGCTGGTTTGAGCCTATTGCAAATTAGCACATTACAGCAGGGGAGCAGAAAGAGAGACTGTCTCTCTTCAAGGACCTACCACCTGGAACCTATCTTCCTTCTCTTAGGACCCACATCTTAAAGGTTCTGCCTCCCCTACTCCAGCACATGTCGAGGATCTAGCCTTTAATACATTGCCTCTTGGGAAACATTGCAGTCTGGATTGTAGCAGAGCAGATTTAGACTGATGTGTGTGAGTGTTGACTGCCTGGTGAGGGACTTGGTATAGAGTATCAGAGGTGTTGGACTTAATCCAGAAACTAACCAGCATCTTAGAGTCGGTGTCTAGTTGATAGAAAGCCAGTAGCTGCTGCAGAACACTAAGCAGCCTCCCTCCTCCCCACCCCCACCCCTGAATCTGGATGCAGCCACAGAAACATTCCCCCACACAGCACTCCAGGTAGCCACTTCCAGTCAGAAGTGGAATTGGCAGGAGACAAGGCCCATTTGGCATTCCCAAAAGAACATGAGTCTGTGAATCTGCTTAAAGGGATCCAAGACCACATTCTTCCTTGAATTGCTTCATTAGCTTCAACTCTACCTTGCCTACATCATATAAGACAGTGGGAACCAGGATTGGGGGGTGGGAGGACCCCTGCCACAAGGGGAGGGCTGACCATGGTGCAAAGGCAGAAGTCTTGAGTCTGGTCATGTTTATATTTGGAGGGGTCCATGGCTCTTGAGGAAGCCCAACAGTCCTTGGATCGTAGGGACGTGAACTGTCTGAGTACATCAAAGAGGCAGTCTAACTCCTGTGAAGAAGATAAAAGAGTCAGTCGGTAGTCTTTGAACTAATAACAGCCATGATCATCTTGGCAGCTCTGGACTCTCAGAGCCCATACAGGCTGGTGTGCCCAGTGGTTGGTTAAATAAATGAACACAGGGAAGAACTAGCTATCCAACCAGCTGACCCGGGTCCCAAGACCAGCTATTGAGTTCTCAGCTCTGCACAATCCGGCTGTTTCTACTTCTCTAAATATTCCAGGACGGAGCATAGAACAGTTCCCAGCAGACCACATTATCACCCACTTCTGAAATGCCTCAATTTCATCAACATAAAATAGCAAAACCAAGCACGACTCCGCATCTCAGATCTCCCTTCTAAAAACAGGACCTGTGTCTGCCTCAGAGCTGTGAAGAAAATGTATTAGGTTGTATTAAACAGCAAGATTGTCCTTTTTGAGGGGAAAATGAATCAAATCTCATCATTCTGTCTAGGGATTTTAATTGGAAATTGAGTCAGTTTGATCTAAATGTGATCCTCTATCTGGAGAACATTTATTGGCATCTGCTATGAGCAGGGCTTTGTGTGAGGCACTGGGGAAGAGAAGAAGATGAACAAGATACATCCTCTTGGACAGAACTGATGGTCTAGCCTGGGATAAAGCATACACGCCCTTGATTGTGACCCAGGTGGACAGAGGGTGCAGCAGTGGTCCAGGTCCCAGCCAGGAGTGATCAGAGGAAGAGATCTCTTCCAACTTCACTCAAACAGGAAGTCTGGCTCCCTCTACAACTCTATGGGACTCAGAATTCAGAGTCATTAGGGGTGTGCTTTGCAGCTGTCTGATCCTCTCAGTCACCTTCCAGCCCCCAAGCTGGTCACCTACCTTTCTTACTGGCAGTAAGAATCATGTCAGGCCTTCATGAACATGCCTTTTCTCTATGATCTGTGGCCTTTCCTGGCTATCGTCTTTGTGGCTGAGTTCAAGAGAAAGCTGTTCCACCCTATGTAAGCCTGGAAACGATTTGTTCAGCATGTGACCCTTTTGGTTGTAGATGCCACTGAAACTCAGGATCTAACTAAATTAGGATCATCCTCTTTCTGATGTTGTTTGAGCACTGCTGGTCAAACTTTTGTCTGGGTGGGACTTTGTGCTGAGCAGGTAGAAGATAAATGCCAGCCCTGCCCTCTGGGGTTAGTGTGGTCCATGCCCAGAGATGCTGTGGTTGCACCTGGGAGGAACTCTTATGGATTCTGGGGAGAAAGAAAATGCTTTTAGATTATGACCAGGAAAGGAAAACGCAAAGATTTTATATGATTAGACCTTTGCATAATGCACTGATGATGAAGCTCCCAGTAGGTGGAGTCTGTGGAAAGTGATGAAAAGCAGAAGCCTCCTGGAACACTTACTAATGTCGGCAGCTTCAGTCTCACTAAAGTGACTGGTGCTCCAGCAAATAGGGCCACATAGGCCTAATATCACACAGGGCTTCATGCTCAGATCTAAATGCAGTCACTCAGTCTACGGGCAGTAAAACATCACCAATACTTTTAAAACAGGCTGCAATAGAAAGCCCTAGGGTTAGTAAAGACTTCAGCTGTGATTGATCCAGCTCTAATACTGAGTTCCAGAGGAGAAATTGCTAACCCCGGATCAAACAGCTAGTGCTAGGGCCAGGGCTGGAACCATATCTCTCTGTCTACACAGTCCGTGATTGTCTCAATTAATGTTCTATAGTTGAGAAGAGTCACATGACCACAGCAATTCTTATGCAAGAAAGCATCTCATTGGGGCTTGATTACAGTTCAGAGGTTTAGTCTATTATCCTCATGGAGGGAAGCATGGCGGCTTACAGGCAGACATGGTAGCTGAGAGTTCTATATCCAGATCTGAAGGCAGCAGGAAGAGAGCGAGACAGTAGGCCTGGGTTGAGCATTTGAAACCCCAAAGCCCATCCCCCAGTGAACACTTCCTCCAACAAGGCCACACCCCATCCAGCAAGGCCACACTTCCTAAACCCTATCAAGTGGGGTTTGTCACTCCTTAATGACTACGCATCCAAATATGTGAGCCTATGGGGGTTATTCCTATTCAAACCACCATGACAATGATATTGTATGCTGGGCAGATGACTGAGACTTTCTTGGGGAGGTAAACTGAAGGAAGAGTCAAAAGGGGCTGGCTTTTACGGTTCAAGTGAAGGGAGGTTGGAAGTCATTAGACTGTAGGCAGTAAGGTGGAAGGCAGGGCTAGTGGATAAGAGCACAGAGGTTCAGAAAGCAGGGCTTGGAAGGGGGAGAAAGATGGAAAGTGAGATCTACTCCTACTGCCTCTGTGACCGTTCCTGACTGGCTTCTCCCTCTACTCCATTTGTTGAGCTTTCTCCAGGTGGAAAAGAAGGGCTAAGATCCAAACGGAGCATAGTAGACACCTCCGGTAGCACCCACAGTGGGGTGCTTCACCATTTATTCTGTTGTTCCATTTGTGTAGAGTACTCAGTCACTCTCTGAAATTCCAGGTCTTAGGGCCTCCCAATGTGACCATTTACCAGCCACTATTCTGCCATCATAATTTTATGCATGGGCTCCGGGGATTGCCATCATCTGGTTTTTGGTTTCCCAACAGGCCCTGTGGAGGTGCTGTGTATGTGACTTGCTTCCTATCCCATGACCCTGGGACCAGAGACCTCAGATGATCCCCTTGCCATGCTGAGCCCAAGAGTAACTGAGCACCCAGCCAGAGGGAGCACTGGGCTGGGCTTTAGTCAGTGCAGACCTCGCCTGGGACTGTTGCCCATCTGTCTTAGAATCACCAAGCAGCATCACAGTGCTTAGTCAGAACCTCTGAAGGCAAGGGTCAGGAATTGGGCTTTTAAATGTATTTATTCATTCATTCATTCATTCATTTGTTTATATTTAGGTGTATATGTATTGCCTACATGAGTTTAAAATGTGCACCATATGTGTGCAGGTGCCTGAATAGCCCAGAAAAGTATGTCAAATCCCCTGAAACTGGAGTTGTAGACCATTGTGAGTTGCTCAATATGGATGCTGTGAACCGAACCCAGGTCCTCTGTAAGAGTGGTAAGCACTCTTAATGGCTAGCCATTTCTCCAGCCCACGAGTCAGTATTCTTGACTGAGGGGGGGAAAGGGGAGTTGGGGAGTTTATTAAAGTGACTGTCCTGGCTGGTTGTGTGTCAACTTGACACAAGCTGGAGTTATCACAGAGAAAGCTTCAGTTGAGGAAATGCCTCCATGAGATCCAGGTGTGAGGCATTTTCTCAATTAGTGATCAAGGGCGGAGGGCCCCTTGTGGGTGGTGCCGTCTTGGGCTCTATAAGAAAGCAAGCTGAGCAAGCCAGGGGAAGCAAGCCAGTAAGGAACATCTGCCCATGGCCTCTGCATCAGCTCCTGCTTCCAGACCAGCCTGAGTTCCAGTCCTGACTTCCTCTGGTGATGAACAGCAGCATGGAAGTGTAAGCTACATAAACCCTTTCCTCCCCAACTTGCTTCTTAGCCATAGTGTTTTGTGCAGGAATGGAAACCCTGACTAATACTGTGACTCACAGGCTGTGGTCCAACTAATTCAACAATGGCTGTCTAACAAGAGAAAGTTCAGAGCCCAGAAGTTGTTCAGTCCATGAGGCTGGTCTCAGTTGGTCTTCAGTATACACTGGAATCCTGAGGAAGTAGGGTCCAACGCCAGTGAAGGAATGGACTTGCCAGTGAGAACAAGAGCCATCAAGCAGAGAAAGATTGAGGACTTCCCTCTTCTGTGTCCTTTACAAAGGCAGGCAGCAGAAGATGTGGTGCAAATTAAAGGTTTATCTTCCCACCAGATTAGAAATGAGGCTTTTCCACTTCAAATGGATTCATCAAGAAAAAAAAAACTAACCAGGCGGTGGTGGCACACGCCTTTAATTCCAGCACTCGGGAGGCAGAGGCAGGCGGATTTCTGAGTTCGAGGCCAGCCTGGTCTACAGAGTGAGTTCCAGGACAGCCAGGGCTACACAGAGAAGCCCTGTCTTGAAAAACCAAAAAAGAAAAAAAAGAAAAAAAAAGAAAGAAAGGAAGGAAGGAACCTGTCACAGGTATAGCTAGCCGTTTGGGCTTTAGTTGATTTTAGACACAGTCAAGTTGACAACCAAGAATAGCTGTTGCACATTGGGAAAATGTTAAAAGTTTGTACATATTATTATATGTCATTAAAGTTAGCCGCCTTGACATCAAGGAAATTTGAAGTGTTTTTCAGACTAAAATACACTTAAAAACAAACAAACAGAAACAAAAACAAAAAACCTGGTAAAAGGGCTAAGAGCTCACACTTGAAAAATGTGAGTCTGCTAAGTGAATGAGTGTATCCCTCTAAGAGAGGGAAGCCCTGAGGAGAGCTTGGCACACTCCCCTTCCATAGCCTTCCCCCCCCCCCCCCCAATCACTGTCATCTCTGGGTGTCCTTTACAGGCCAGGGCCCTGGGCCAAGCTGCGAAGACAAGAGGTAATGAGCTAGGGCTCTGTCCTCTCGGGCTTAGAGATCAATGTGAGTGTGCTGTATGGTGTCAGAGCGTTTGATGCTGAGCAGGCAGAGTGAGGGGCATCAGTACTTTGGTGACAAGAGCAGGAAGTCATTTTCTTGGGACTGTCAGGAGAGCTGTCACCCAAGGATGTGCCCCTTAAGCCTAAGGTCGTTCCCAAAAGAAAAGCACCTTTTCACTCCTTGTCACTGGCTTCCATGTTTATCCCATTGAATTATCTGCTTCCTCCTCTTTCTCACTGAACCAATCTCAGCAGCTCCGTGTTCTAGGATTTCCTTTACCCTTCCAAAAAACCCCTTCACACTGGAAGTCAGCACTCCGGTTTAGTCATGAACACTTTGAAACAGTGTTCTTTCAAGGAGGGGTACCCTTTCACATGGTTTAAATTGCATTAGGTTTTTGTTATTGTTGCTTCTGTTGGTTTACAGGTTTACTGTTTTACACCTGGTGTTGTGTTTGAGTGGTAATGGAGAAAGAGTTGTTGGCAATTGTTTTCTCCGGCCTCTTTTATTTTACTAGATAATAGTCATGGTTTTGCTTCTTTACAAGCGATCTAAATTAATACCAGCCTGAGGGAACTGTAAAAAAGTGGTTGCTTGTGTTTTGAGGGAAAGCAGCAGTGGTGATGGCCCAGACCTGAAGCAGACATAGCCCCTCACAAAGTCAGACACGCTCTGTCCATCGTTTCCGTGATGCTCGATAGATAGTTGGGTGCCAGTGGCCTTGGCAGGCGCCAGTTAGCAGAGACCGAGCTGCCTGGAAACTGCTGGGTAAGAATCTGGGTTCTAACTAGCTCCCTGGCAATTTATACGGGCATCACAGTTTTAGAGAGATTGTGAAGACAGTGCTTCATCCCTGTTGATTGATGGGGGCATTGGAGATCAGAAAGAGCAAAGGACTTTCCCAAGTAGCCAAGGTTCAAGGCTGGTCTGCTTGATCCCAAGCTCAGCATTGTACCCTCGGTGTCTCTGGGTTCCCTTGTGCTGTGTTTGAAAAGAACTTCAAAGTCATGAAGAGGGAAGGATGGGATACCTTTACAAGGTCCAAACATGTTTTCTTTGGGGAGTGACACGGTACACAAAGAGCCAGGAGCTCATATAGTGAGCCTTGACTTTATGACCAGGGGAAGCTCTGCTTGGCAAGGCACCTGTGCATTTTGCTGATGGGGCTAGTGCTCAGTATTTTCCAGAGTGTAACAAGCATGTAAGGAATTGGAATGTAGTCTATGAGGTTCGTAGAACAGGACTACCTGGGTGAACGGTCAAGAAGCCTGAGGGTTGTTTCTGATTCTTCTCCTTGCGTGAGGACAGCTTCTGATTTGACTAATAGGATTTGGTGGCCAGCCAAAGCCGAGAATTTGGCCTTTGGACACTTGATCTCCTCTTGATTTATGAATGACTCTGTCTTGTACAGTAAGAGTGTTTTTCCCAGAGCTGGAAAAATGTTGCTAAAAAGGAGGCCTGAAGAACCAAGAGAGCAAAATGTGTTATATATAAGGGCCAGGTCCTCCACTCAAGTGAGCAGGTAACAGCTAAGCTCAGCATGGAGTGGAATAGTTGCCTGCCCCTGGATTTATAAGGCTTCACCACCAACCAGGGTCCCTGCAGAGTCCCAAGGGCTGGTTGAAAGAAGTGGCTCCGTATAGGACAGCCTTTTAGTTCCAACAAATGAATCCTAGCTTTCAAACTGGAAGAAGAAATCCTTGAAGGAAAATGGGAGAAGGGGATTCTGTGGTTTCTGTGGATTGATGAACAAGACCACCATACACTGTAGACTTCTGTGGTCTCGGGGATACTGGACTTACCTGGAGCCAGGGGTGCAAGCAGGCCTGGACTCAGTAAGGACAGTTCAGCTCTCCTTTGCTGCCCTCCTGCCAATCCATGATAGAGGACTACTGCTGACCCTGTGGAGCAAGCCCAGGGTTAGCCACGTCTTACTGCTTACTAAAGGCCCGTCTTGTCAACCTTGAAGAACTTACTATAATTTATTTTACCTATTTACAAACATCTCTCCTGTCTCTATAGGGAAGGAGGAAGGAAAGGGGTGGGCTGTTTTGCTTTTTAAAGCAGACTTATGCCTGGCACATCTCCATGTTTGTCCAGTGCAGAGAGATCAGCACTGGTATCTAGGATGCTCTGCTAAATAGCCAGCATTCTCCAGGTGCCCATCTCTGACTCCTGTCTGATACCTTTGTCATCTGGCTGCTTGTCAGACCTGAGGGTCAGTTCTCAAATTCCATTGAAAGCAAGATTCAGTAATGGGAGAGGTCACTGAAGAGCAGAAGATGGCAGCAGGAGCCTTCTGGGGGCAGAACTGCTGTCACGAGGCCTGCACGGGTCTGTGCTTCCCAATAGAACAGCTTGCCAGGATCAGAGTCACCTCAACCATCTCTAATCCCCCCTCTGCTCCAGCCTTGTCCTTCCTTCTCCCTTTAAAATTTCTCTCCTGGGAAGTGGCTACGCTATGGGGAGAAATGCTCTGAGTAGCTTTCACTGTGCTTGGGGCTTGCTGGGTGTTCACTGTTGGCTGCTGGCTGCCTCTGAAGCCCTCACAGCCACTTGTGGTCTGTGGGTCTAATGTAGCCATTCCTTCTACACATCAACCTGCTGCTACCTCTGTCCTGACCTCAAGGCTCTCCAGTTCCCTCTTAACAGAATGGCTGTCCCTGGGGGACAGGATACCTATTCAGTGGACTCAGGTTTGCCTTTGTGCCCTGGCCATACAAAGGGCATCTAAGAAGATGGACTTCTTATTCTTTTTGCCCCAATTCATTGTAATGGAACCTGAAGCTTGAAAGAAACTCCCCAGTAGTTTTTAATTTTTTAAATATTGTTTTATTATTTTATGTGTATGTGTGTTTGGCCTGCCTGCATACCTGTGTACTATGTGTGTGCAGGGCCCACAGAGGCCAGAAGACAGCATCAGATTTCCTGGAACTGGACTTACAGACAGTTGTGAGCTTTCGTGTGGGTGCTGAGAATTGCACTCAGGTCCTCTGGAAGAGCAGCCAGTGCTCTTGTCCACTGAGCCATCATCCGGGCAAACATCTACTTCATATGTGAGTACGAGACAGCAAGGCCCAGAAGGAAGCACTAGCTCAATTCAGATTCCACCTCCACTGCTCCGAAGCTGTGCAGTGATCTGGGCTGATCATCTAACTATCTAAAAAAGGGAAGGTTTGCAGGGCTCTGCTGAAGAAAAGGCTGCTGCACACAGCTTCTGAATGCCATGTGCCATGACTAGAAGGTACCGCCATGACTTTACAGTGGCTTTCAAGCTTTTGTGGAACACCCGGGGTTTCCCGCCTTTGTCACACATGACTTTTACCCCCTTTGACCCCGTACTACACTGTCTTATCGTGACTTTTATTGTAGTAAAACGTAGCACACTGTATCCGTTACTGTTCTGTTGCTGTAAGTGAAATGCCATGAACAGAGCCGCTGTGGGTCCAGGAGGGACATGGTTGGTCACAGCCCGTGAGCGTTGCATCAGGAACAGGAAACTGAGAATCACATCTGCAACCACAAACATGGAGCAGAGAGACCCTGACGTGGGGCCAGGCTATGAAGCCTGGGGCACTTCCCCACCCCACCCGTGTGGCGTGACGTGCTTCTTCCAACACTGTCTCTCCAAACACCACCAACAACTGAGAACGGAGCCTGCATGGTGCTCCTCATTCATCGTAGCTATTTAAAGCGTGTGGTTTAATGGTGTGATGCACGGTCTCATTGCTGTCCAGCGGTCACTCAGACATCTGCAGGGTTGTGTGCTTCTTGTTTGTTGTTGCTTGTTTTATATAATGCACATGATAACCAGACACACATCCTCTACTAAGGACTTTCATCCCTGTCTCCAGACCTTCTCCCTCTTCTGGCACCAAAACCCCGTACCCATTCCACACCAGTTCTCCATGTGCCCTTCGTCCCTGCCTGGCCACTGTGTGATCAGATGCTTCTGGTTTTAACTGTTTTCTTTCACCATAAAATGGCTTAACGGGGTTTTCTTTGAGTTTTTCTGACTCCCATTGAGGGCCCAAGAGTTAAAGGCATGAAAGAGCCACAGCCAGCTTTTCAAGACCGGTGAATGGCTGCAGAATGATATTAGTACAGCTGATTTGCATGGGCTGGATCTGTCAGGGAACTTTCTAAAGACTGGTATATTCCTTCCAAAAATCTCAAGGGACATGGCTTGTCACTGTGTGAAACCAACGGTTTCTGACTTCTTCAAAAGCATGTACTTTATGGTGAAAATGAAATGACAAATTTAGGACAGAGGTGCAGTGTGGCGGCTGGCTCAGAGGACCTTGTCCGTGGGATTGATAGGAGGATCGCACCCTAGTAACCCTAGTAAGGGTTATGTAGGTGCCGCCTTCATTTAGTGAGCAGGCTGAAGCTGGAAACCCAACATTACAGGGCTAGTAAGCAGCACCGCCATTGGGGATGAAATCAGCTTCCCTAAGACCCCACCAGCTGCTCATGCAGATGCATCTGGAGGATTCAGCCTAAAGCCTTGAGCCTTGGCTCCTCTGGGGTCCTGTCTTTTCACTGTTCCTTCCACCTGATACCCAACTTGAGAACTTTCTGGCTTTGCTTACTCCTGTTCTCTATGCCAATTTGAAATAGTCACTCCATGTCCAATAGGGTGTTTTGAAACAGAACCAGGAATCTTGGGCTGTCTAGTTTATGGAAGCTGATGAACTATGTCATTCATTGGTCAGGATTTTATCAGAAAATGGTGCTTCCTAGAACACTTCTGGCATCAAGAAGCACTGGGTAGAGTGTATTTAAATAGGTAGGTAGATGGTAGGTAGACAGATAGATAGATATGCTTGCATTGGACTTCGGAGCATAATTTGGATTCTCTTCAGAAATGAAGGACTATGGTCACTCTCTCACAGTCTTCCTCATAGTGCTAGGAACCTCAGGCCAGTCAGAATGCACTGTGACAAAGAGATAAACTCCTACACCTGTATTTCCCACCCTGCTCAACTTTTGATCCTATTTTGCTTACCATAAGACAAGGTGCCCTTGGAATGAGATACGATTTACCCAGGTAACTCAGTTAAGACTGTAAGTATCTAGACATTGAAGACTGTGTTCATTTATTGTCATGGCCTCATCACAGAGCCCAGCGTCAAGAGTGTGATAAATATGCAGTGAATGTTTTCCAGGAGAATGGATGGTTTTAATAAACCAGAATTTAAAATGACCTAAAAGATGATGTCCTGATGTTTGAGCTTGGACTTTCTGGTCAGGAGGCCATCAAAATAGAAGTCTTAAATGATGTCTCTTGGATTTTGGAAGGTCTGTCTTTAAGAAATTGTTTGTACACACTGACAATGGATACCAAAAATATATCATGGCTTAAACAAGAAAGTATCCCATTTCCTCCTCCAGTGCTCTCCCCAATTAGCAGGTAAGATGGCCAGCGACAAATTCGACTATTGAGCAATGAGGTCTAGAATGAGATAATGAAGGTTAAATGACATCAGAAGTGCTAGGCCTTAATCAGAGAGCACTTGTGTCCTTGTAAAAAGAGGAAGAGACACCACAGAGCCACCTCCCCCACCCCCGTGTGTGCACAGAAAATGCCATGAGGGGGCACAGCCAGAAGCAGCCATCTGCGAGCCTTCCCAGAAACCCACTTGGATGGCATCTTAGTCTTTAGCCTCCAGCTTCTAAAACTTTAAAAAAAAAAAAAAAAAAAAGATTTCTGTGGTTTCAGCTGCCTAGTCTGTGAGACTTTGTTATGACAGTGCAGACACATCGTCCCACAGGAGAGGCCTGGGGCATGTGGCAGGTTAGTGCAGTGGTTTTCTCTCCCCTCCGTCTTCTCTGTTCTTCTGTTCTTGCCTCCTCTCTTTCATGTCCTCTCCTCTCTTCTTCCTCTTCTTCCTCCTCCCTCCCTCCCTCCCTCCCTCCCTCCTCTCCTTTCTCTGCTCCTGATTGAACTCAGTGCCTCGCACATGGACTGGATCCCAGCTTTCTCTAATTTAATTCCCCTTCTGTTCCGTTATCTTTACCATCTACAAGGCATTCTTATAGTCCAAGATGGCGGGAAGCAGCTAGAGGAAGAAAGGAACAAAAGAGGCCTTGCCTGAATGGCCACCAGCAATGTGCATTTCCCACTCCATGAGTAAAGCCTGGTCTAGAGCTACACATCACTATAACTTCCTTAGTTATAGTTTCTGTTGCTGTGACAAAACACTCGAACCAAAAGCAACCTGGGAAAGAAAGGGTTTGTTTCACCTTACAGCTTATTACTCCAAAACTGAGACGAGCCAGGACAGGAGCTAAAGGCAGGCACTGGCACAGAAGCCACAGAGGGGTGCTGTTTACTGACTTGCTCCAGTGGCTCATTCAGCCTGTTTTCTTATGCACCCCAAGACCACACATGCAGGGGTTGCACCGCCTCTTTTGGGATGGGCCCTTTCACCTCAGTTCTTCATCAAGATAGTATCCTGCAGACTTGCCTACCAGCCAGTTTTGTGGAGGCATTTTATCAATTGTAGATCTATTTTCTCAGATAATGCTAGTTTGTGTCAAGTTGACATAAAGCTAGTTAGCATAGTAATGAAGACTGGAGATGAACCTTTTAGTTGGGTATGTGGCTTCTCTGAGTAAAATGTGGAGTCTGTTACTAGCCAAGGAAGGGAGACTGGATCTGCAGCAGCCTATGCCTCTGGAAGTCTGAGCACAGCTGAGGAACCGGGAAGTTGGAAGTCAGCATCCCACATGGAGAACCTGTCCATCTCTCAGCAAAGGAGTGGTACCTGTGTATCCAAAGAGAGGCGCTGGGAAGAGCTAGCGCCCCCTGGCTGGGGAGTGGCCAGTACCCTCTGCTTGCTGGGGCTTAGTTATTTTACGCCTTTCTTATGCCCTGTGTCTAGTACCTTGCCCACTCCCGTTCTTAGCACCTGCTCTCCCTTACTGCCCTCCAGTACCATTATCCTGGGTTGTTCCTCAATACCTTAGGTCCTTCCCATTCCTCTAGGCCCAGTCAGAATCTTCCTCCTGGAAGCACTTCCCTGAAGAATTGAGTCTGAAAGGGGGCTGGGCTGGGCTGGGTGGGGTAGGGGTGAAATTCCAGAGTTCTGTCTTGGCCAGGTGATCAGGATAACACCTTGTTATAAACTGTGTCTTAGTGTGTGCCTGCCTTGGATGTATCAGTGATGAAGACGGCCCTTTACCTCTGTAGACTTACTTCCTCCTAAACCATAATCCCAGTTTAACTGTGGCATACTTCAAGTGGCCAAAACTGTCAAGATCGTCAAAAATGAGACATGCTGGAGAAACATTAATGGCCCAGAGCAGCTTACGGCTACGTGACAGTTTAATATAAGGTGGGGTAGACAGGGATATTGGTAGAACCGGCATTCAGTTGATAGCGATGTAACATGGTTAGTCTCTTAGTTGGGACCGCTGGATAATAGTAACTTCTGAGAACCATGGGAAAACTAGGGAGCAGTGTTGGGCTTTGGGGAACTCAGCACCAGCTTTTCAGCTTTTCTCTGAATACAAAATAGAAGTTAATTAAGATAAATCCTGGCTGCCCTTATTCATTGCCGGTATGACATGGGCTATGTTCCTCCATTGTCTGGTGAGTGCCACATCATACCTTCATTTCGGGGTAGAGGGCAAACTTCAGCACCCACATGGTAGGTACCAGTGCTTTGGCCCCTGGGTATCTTCGGATACTTTCCACACTGAGCCTTCTATCAGCTTGACTGCATGTTGTTCTCCTGCATCTCCAGGGCCACCCAGGGAGGTGCTGTGAAGGTCTCCCAGCTCAGCAGGTCCCTGTCTCTCCCCATGTGGAGTTCCTTTAGACCTTGACTCTGTGCAGTGAAACTTCCCTCGCCTCTCCTGACAGATTGCTCTCCCTGAGTGAGCCTGTATTTTGATTTGCATATTTCACTCCATTCTCCCCTACCCCATTGAGTTTAGTTTTTCTCTTTAGGAATCAGTATATGAGTCAAACTGCCAGTTCTAAATTTAGAGCTGCCTGCGATGTGGCAAACGCGTTTGCTGCTGCCTGCGATATGTATTTGGAAATAGTGGTTTTATTTATCCACATCCAGTAATTCTGCCTGCCTGCTGGGGTTTCTCAGGAAAGGGTTTGTCATCTCCTTCCCTCCTAATGATGAAATGTTGCCTGTTTGGGTTCCAGAGGCCCAGCCTGAGCCAGACACTAGTGACTTGAGTCTCTGTTTGATTAAGCAATGCCATCCTCAAGGTCCTGCCACCATAGGGATCTCTGCAAGGCTTCTGTTCCAAGGAGTTTGGAAACAGGTCTGGGGCAGGCTTCTGGACTCATTGGAGCATGTAGACTTGTCTTTGGGCCCAGCCTGATAGAATTTGTCTGTTAGAGGGTGAGGGGATTCCCCGTTCTGTGCTAGAATATGTAGTGTTTCCTGTGATTTGGATACTGGAGACATAGAAGTAAAACACATCTCTCTCTCTTGCCCTTTGAGGAGACTGCCACATAGACGTGATTGGAGGACAACGAAAGAAGACATGCTGGGCCCAGGGTGGGTGAAAGGGGAAGCGAGTGGTCCATGCTGTGAGGAAAGGCATGGTAGGGTTTAGGTTTGATGGATACGAGATGTCTCCAAGAGAATGCATCTGGGGGCTTTCTCGGTGGAGTAGACAGAGCCTGCCTGCGGACTCAAGCAAGCGCAGCACTGGGACATCTCATTCATTATTTCAGAGGTATGCACTGGAGACCTTCCATGGACCCAGCACCATACCAATCATTAGGCCTGCAATAGTGATAAAGCTTGCATCCTGGCACAAATGGTTCTTGGCTAGGATGTAAAACAGGCAGTAAGGGATGATATGTGCCAAGGTTAGGAGCTAAGTGGAATGAATTAGCTTCACAGGAAGCTCTAATTTTAAGTGGCTTACACCAAAAATTCTGTCTTCATCCCCTGTGTCTCCCTTCTCTTTGCATTCTTCTTCCCTTTCTCCCCCCCCTTCCTCCCTTTCTCCCCCCCCTCCTCCCTCTCACCACCCTTCCTTTTCTTCCCTTCTTCTAGAGATCAACCCTGGGCCCTGGGGTATGGTAGACAGCACTCTTCCATTAAGCTTCACCAAAGTCCTGTCCTCACATGTTAAGGCACTCACTTCTGGAGGCCCAGCATCCCAAATCTAAGGGGCAGACAGCTGGCCCAGCATCCCAAATCTAAGGGG
>JADRCH010011541.1:0-33263 GCA_019843965.1 Rhynchomys soricoides
GGGCAGACAGCTGGCCCAGCATCCCAAATCTAAGGGGCAGACAGCTGCAATGTGTGTCCTCTGCAGGCTCAAGGCTTAGGCCACTCCTTTGCTTTGTTCCTTTGCTTTTGTTCCTTTAGGTTTCTGAAGCTTGTGTCTGTAACAGTAAAGCCCCTGCCTCTGTTTTCCCGTGGCTTTCTCCCCTCGTCATTATCTGTCTCTTACGGGCACTCGTCACTGGACTGTTTAATAGTCCATCCAGGGTTCATCACCAAATCCTTAACTTCATTGCATCTGCAAACCCTCCTCAGAGGATTTTTTGGGGAAAATCATGTCTTTGCCTTTTCTGGCTTATAGTGGCTACTGGTATTCTTCATCTGTGGCCACATCACTCCAATGTCTGTCCTAACTGTCACATTACTTCATCTTCTGTCTATCAAATCCCTCTTTGCCTTCCCCTTAAAAGTATACTTATGGCTTAGGCTTTAGCTCAGTGCAGAGTGTGTTAGCATGCACAGGCCCACATTCAACTCTAGCTCCAAAAGACAGCTGTGGTACCATTTAGGGCCAACTAAGATAAGCCAGACAACCTTCTTACCTGCTCCTAAAACCCTTATGGTATGAAATCATGTCTGTAAAGTCTCATCTCAGAGGCTCTGGGTGTGATGGCACTGACGTGTTATCTGGCGGCCCATCCAAGCCTACAAGAGCACATGGTTAGAAGGCCTTTGTGTGTACTGTATGCGGCTCTAAGAACTTACCTACTTTTTTAGAGGAAGACACCAGGGCTGAGCAATTAAATGATTCAAGGGCATTAAAAGAGCAAAGGGTGGGACTAGTGATTGAGTTTCAACTCAAGGGCTCACAGTCAGAAACCCACCGGCTCCTCCCTGCAGCGTACTGAGCAGAATTCTTATGGAATCTCATGGGCTTGGAAGGGCCAACACACGGACCCAGGCAGGAGCAGCTTTCTGTGGGGGACACAGCACTTGAAGAAAAAATGGACCAAAAATCCTTCGGCATGTGAGGGCTCTGTGTTTGCAGTGGAGGTGGGGGCTATCAGTGATCAGGTAGGGACAAGCTTGAGGGCCTGGGTGTGTGAATCAAAGAGCTCCATGTCTGCTGAGCATTGCCCCAAGTGAGGTGCTAGACCTCAGATATGAGCCTGCTGCAGTCCTTGCCCATGAGACAGAGTGGAGCATCCCAAGAGACACTGCCTGTGTATCAAATATCCCAAGCTCCTGTTCCTTTGTTTGGAAAATGCCGATATTCTTGAGATTCCACAGGGGTACTAAAAAAGAAAGAAAGAAAGAAGTGGCTGGCACAGTTCCAAAATACACCAGTAAATGTGACTTCCATTTCACTAGAGACTTCCGTGATAGACTAGAGAAGTGCTGTCCAAACTGAGTGTACCAAGACTCTTGGGTTCCTGTGTGCATCTCCACAGCACGCCTTTCCAGTACAAACTGATCTTACTGGGAGGATTAGAACACCATAGATATAGTAGCTTTGCTCAACTCATGGTGGTTTTTTGTCATTGAGTGTGGTGTTGGTTTTAGTAGGCCTAGAAAGGTCTTAAAATGTTCATGAGAAAGGAGTCTATACTCCCAGATGTTTTGACAGTGTAGTGTGGGAGCCAGGCCTAACCAGACAAAGCAGATCTCGGAGCCGTTGGGATTCTGTGGAAGGCCAGATGCTCCACCTGGAGAAAGCTGGGGAGAGGTGGAGGTGTTGGGCTCCAGTCTCAGAGACAGTGGTTGGCTTCACTGGAAAAGTTCAGTTGGCAGGGGGCAATTTGATGGCTCAGCAGGGAAAGGCACCTTCCCCCAAGCCTGACAACCTGAGATTCATCCTTGAGAACTTCAGGGTAGAAAGAAAGAATCAAAATTCCAATAAGCTGTCTTCTGACTTCCACTCACACAGCTGCCTGTGCATGCATACCCATGTGCACATATACCCATGCACAGAGTTAAGGCTTCCTGCTCACCACCCTACTGCTGATGTCAGAGGAGGGTGGGGTTAGGTCATCCTTTCAAGGTTACAACCTTAGTGCCTGGGACTTGGAGGCTGAGACTGAGGATTTGGAGGAGGAGGCGGTGCGAGGGAAGGCACAGCACTCACTGCAGAGCCAGAGCTGTGAGCTGCTCAGCCGGGGCTAACCCAGGTCTACCTGGTTTGGGCTTTTCCAAAGTCTACTTTCACCCCTTCGTTTCTTAGTTTCTCAGGTTTTTTTTTTTTTTGTTTTTTTTTTGGCTCGAAAATGGATAGAATGTATTTGTCTATCTCATGAAAGTTTTGTGAAATGTAAGAGAGGCATATTCCCAGCACCTGGCCCACCGCAGGGCTGATGCCTTCAGGTGCGTTGCTGTTGTTTCTGCTCCTTATAACCACCTCAGGAGGGATGATCTCTTCGCTTGATTTCTTGCTTAATAGATATGCAATTTGAGACTCTTAGAAATTAAGAAAATTACCTAACCCTCCACACGTCATAGATAACAGGCCAGAGTTTTTGAAGCCTTTACCCTTCGTGCTGGGAGACACAGGCTGCTATCTCTGTTTCCAGCCTTAGGAACGAGTCCTGCCAAGGAGTTGACACTTGGTTTGGTAGCCACTTGCTGGAGGATATTTCCCTTGCTGTGGTACCCTTTCCACTGCCCCAGCATTTGGTAAACTTCCTGACAATGCCTCCAGCGTCAGCTCTGCTCAGCAGGGTTGGTTTATGTGCTGGTGGAAGAGATAAAGAAAGATAGTTGGAAGGAGCCTTCCCAAGAGGGCAGTGCTGCTGCCTGGTCTCCAGGAACCGAGACACAAGATACCTTTTCAGAGGGAACTGGATCTGAAGGAAGGAGAGCTGCAGCCTCTTACTCACTCATCCCCAGCACTGCCCCACTGGCTGATCATTCCAGCTGCCTGCACACCCTCCCCACCGCCAAATGGACTTCTGGAGCATCCTGCAGCCAGGCTTGCTTTCAAAAGGAAGGATGCTTGTTTTCTGGTTTCCTCAAGAACCAACATCCTTGGATACTAAATGGCCCAGTTTAAACATGACAAAACCTTGGAGAACTTAGGAAGACCAGGACCCTATGTCTGAGACAGATCCCAGGAAGGAATGGGGGTCCCACAGACTGCTTTGTGAACACGAGTTATCTCCTGCCTGAATGAGTAACTCTCCAGGCCCCTTGTTGTCGTCTGCATCCCCAAAGGAAGAAACTCTAAAGGATCTGTAGAAGAACTACGTTGGGCAGGAATCCTGTCCCAGCTTTCTTGAGAGAAAGTCTGATTTGTCATGGCCCAGTGGTGAGACTGATAGACATGGGGCTTTGGAGTTAAACTCACCAAGCTCCATGTCCCCACTGCAAATAAATAAATAAATGAGCAAAACCTGCTCCTCAAGTCCCATGGATCGTGAAATAAGGAGAGCTAGGTGAAGCCATCCAGCTGCACATATGTATTTATCAAGGGCACAACAATTTCTGGCTGTATTTCTGTTTTTGTCTCTATCTGTGGGGGAGCACAGGGGACTGGAGAGAGACACTGATAATCCCAGAGGAATTCAGGAGAGGATAGCAAATCCAGAAACTGCAGAGCAAGCCACAGTGTCTCCCAGTCAGGAGTGGGAAGGCTGCAGACTTGGCAGTGTTTCAGTGCAGTAGTCCAGAGAGAGAATTCCCTCTTCTGGAGAAGTGTGTCTTTGATCTACAAGCTTCAGCCAACTGAGTGCGGCCCACCGCATGAGGAAGGGCAATCCGCTTTACTGAACGTCAAACGTCTTAAATGTTAATTAACTACATCTAAAAGATGCCTTTACTACGGCATCTGTCCTAGCCTCTTCCAGACAGGGGTCTATACTAGCCAGCCATGCTGACATAGAAGTAAGCATTGCACCAAGTAAGGGTGAGGGCTCTTGAGGAAGACATTTTGCTCACCTCTCCACCATCCCATCCTCTGTGAAGTCCTTGCTAAAGACTAAAGAGACAGCACTTACTGCCACCTCGGGCACTGAACTCAGAAGCTGTCCACCTGAGCATGGGACCTGAGTCCTTCCTGTCTCTCTTGGGACCGTCTCTGCTGGCGTTCCACTCCACAGCCAGCCCTAGCTAACTGCTGTGTTTCTCCGCTCTGCCTGTGCTCCGAGCTGTCCCACTTTCCTCAAGCCCTATCCAGGTTGTCGCCTCTTCGGAATCATCTGCAGCTCTGCTGTACTTCCATTAGGCTATATGACATGAGCCCTGAGTGCCACAGTGAGCTTATGCTAGCTGCCAGGGTGGCCTTCCTGGGACCTACCAGTTAGCAGTGACTGAGGGACTAGAACAGTCCTTTGCATTAGTAGGAATTGGCTTCCTGCCTCAGACGTTCTGGGTGGCACCTGACCATAAGCACCTCAGAGATTTACATGCCACAGCTACCCCAAAACTTTCTCAGTTTTATTAGATTCTCTTTTTCAGGGGTGGGGGAATGCTTTGCATGCCTGCAAGTGTACCATGTACGTGCAGTGACCACAGAGACCAGGAGAGGGCGTTGGTTTTCCCTGGAACTAGAGTTACAGGTATTTGTAAGCTGTCGTGTGGGTGATGGGAACCAAACCCAGGTCCTCTGCAGGAGCAGCCAGTGAATGCTCTTAGCTGCTGAGCCATCTCTCCAGCCCCCAAGGCTTCTCATTTTAATGGGATGTGAGATTGCTTTTGCTGAAATTAAGGAACACCTTGCATGGATCTGTTAAGGGAGCATGAACTTGTGACCCCTCTGTCCCCACCTCCTTCATGTTTCTGGCTGGGCAAGTGTGACTTGCTGAGCCTCATGACTTACAAAATCTTGAGACAAGACAGTTCTTCCTGTCCCTCACTATTTCTGCTCCTTCTATCAGCTTCCTGGGTAGACAGAACAGAGATGTGGCAATGGGCTTTTCCCATTTTCCAGAAAAGGGCATTAAGGTTCAAGAAATGCAACAATTTGTCTAAGCTCACAGATGGTAAGAGGAAAGCCTGGTCTTGAGCCTGGGTTCCCTAGTCTAGCCTGCTCGGTGCACCCTTGTGAGTAATACCATCTATTGAGCTGCCTCAGAGCAAGCACACTGGCATTGGTAAGGCCGTGAAGGCATCCAGCAGAAGAAGTGCCACCTCAGATCCCTGGGGCTCTGGTAGGCAGGGTGGGCTGAGTGTGAATTGGAGGATGCGAACCATCAAACGGAAATGCTTTCCTGCACTGTTGACCTGATTCAGAAGGCGTTTTATTGAGGCATTACCCTACCTAGGCTGTCTACTGTGGGGGGTGGGAGGAGCAGAGTAAACAAGCAGAAGAATAATAAAAACTAGACTGGTAAGTTTTGTATTTGAAATGTCAACAGAATGCTTTGCGTTTACAGAAGAAGGTTCAATTAAGTCATTCCTGATAGACAAAGGCAAATACAGCTGAGCCCCAGTGCCCGAGGCAGGGCTTAGACATGAGGAGACAGGGGATATGTGGTGTCTGCTCTTGCCCCTGATCCCTGTGCCACAGACACTACACTGTGCAGACAGCTAGGGACAGCCTGGATGCTGTAGGACCCAGCTATGTACAGTTCTGCTGCAGTCCCTAGCATTGCCTGTTGGTTCAACACAGTACCTGAAGTATCAACTACAAAGAAAGTGAATGTCCCCTGCAGCCTGAGAAGAGTTCACAGTGACCGGGCACCCAGGCCGCACAGGGGATGGACAGGCGTTCAGGACATACATGTTTAAGGACTGTGCCTGCCCTGCCAGGGACTGGGAAGTGGAAGGCTGTTGTCTTGGTTTGCATCATTATTTCATAACCTGTTTCTCAGTCTCCTGTGCAGCATTCTGTCATCTTGTTGCCATGGAGAAGTAGGTTGGGGCTAGAAGCTCTGTCCTTCTCTGTCAGCATTTCTGGACCCACCAGCTGCCTTTTGCCCCTGTGCAGATGGAGGGGGGCCAAGAGGGCACTTGTGTGCAGGCCCCGACTTGTCCCCATGGGCTATCACTGCATTCACTCATGCATTGACTCAGCTTCTTACACCAAGTGCCCTCTGTGAGCCAGGCATTGTGCTGCGCCCTGCAACCAGAGAGTGGACACTGGCTGGTGGGACCAGCTGGCCTGGCCTGCTATATCATCCTCTTTCCTGTTCTCCTCAGCTTCTCTGTCCTCAGAGTTAGAGGGATGTTTTTGTTTCACCCTTTATAATTGCTTGTTTGGAATCTTCTTGGAAGGCCAAGGCACAGGAGGTGCTCAACCAAGAAATATGTTCAAGAAACCTCTTAGAATGTCTGTTTGTCTTGCTTTTCTCCCTCTGATGTGTGGAGCAAAATAAGTCCCAGCAAAGCAGTGACAGACCTTACTCATTCATTCATTCATTCATTCATTCCTTATTTCTTTATCTTGAACAGGGTCTCATGTAGCCCATGCTGGCCTTGAACTCACTATATAGTCAAAGGTGACTTTGAGCTTCTGATCCCCATGTCTCTACCTCCTGAATACCAGGACTATGGGTGTGAGCCACCACAACTTGTTCATGCAGTGCTGGGGAGCAAACCCAGGCTTCATGCCTGTTAGGCCACACTTCACCACTGAGCTCTACTCCAGCCCTCACCTGACATCTACTTTTTCTAGGCTGTATCATTTTAAGCAAGTGGTTTAACCCAACAGTTGCTTCTAGACCTGTATCCCCACCCAGGAGATCAATAATTGAATTTTGAGGTAATAAAAAAGTTAATGAATTTTGATTTAAACAAATTACAATATTGATGGCCATTTAACCTTACCACATGCTTTCCTAGTGAAACCCTATTGAGAAAAGCAGCCCTTCAAAGACCCCCATGTTGTGATCAAGAGACCCAAAGCTTGGCTGTGGCTGTGACTTTGGTCACGTTAGTGTCTCTTTCTACCAAGAACTCAATTCAGTTTTCACATTGGAAACATTCAGGAGTTGGATTTTACTATCTTGAATGGTTCTTTTCGCTCCCAAAGTTTGAGAATTCCATTAAGGGAAACAAATCTCTTAGCATGCCACCCCCATCACCAATATACCCCTAGGCTGGAGGCTGACCTCAGCTTGACTCCTGCTGCCAAACTCTGGAAACTGCTCTGCCAGGAGGCTGTGGACCAGAACACTGCTCCTGGATGCAGAAGTGTCTTTCAGATGTAGAAGGCGCTTCCCTCAGATGTGCCTCCTCTGCCCTGCCCCAGTGCAGCAGCTAGGCTTGGCTTGCATCCCAGAACAGTGAAGAATTGTTGGAAGGAGGGTTCCCCCCCACTTCACCTGTGTCCTGCATTTTCCTAGGACCTGTTGTCTTCCTGAGCTTTTGACTGCTGAGGATTCTGTTTTCTCAGCTACTTGCAGTCTACAGCTCTGTGCAAGTCGCTGTGCAGAGTACAGAGAGACAATAGCTATTGTCCTCGCCTGGTGACATAGTCTGAAGCATGGACAGGTGAAATAAAGCAGAGCTGTAGAGTTCCCTTGTCAGGGAAAGGCTGTGAACTTGATTGAAGAGTGGACCGCCTCTCTATTGTCCCGGCTGTTCCCTCTTCCATAGAGCTTAAAGGGTTGGGCCAGAGAGTGAGCTCCGAGTCCCTTTACTGCCCTGAAGCTTATCCATAACAACTGTTGCAGACTTTCTGCAGGATGTGGGGTTTGAGCTGAGCCTTCTTGACCTTCTGAGGATTTAGAATGGAACAGGAGAAATGGATGAGCATATTCGAACTGTGGGACAAAACATGAAGCTATGTTGGCTAAGAGTAGAGCAAGATGAGACGTCCTTACCCGAGACGGAGAGATGCCGGAGGCACAAGGGTAATGTGGTCTCAGAACAGGCAGCCCTCATGTTCCACAAAGGGCCTGGGTCTCTGTGGGCTGAGATCCCACCCAAGACATACCAGGCAGGATAGAGGAGCAAAATAGACTGAGAAGTGGGGCTGCTTCCTTACCTGGGAGCCATATTCCAGTACATCTCATGATGAACCTTCACTATCGAGGCATGGGGTCCCTTCTCTGGACTTCTCCTCTCTCCAAGCAGTACATTCTTGGTTGGTAGGACCCGACAGCCTACAGGGGAATAAATCCTCCTGAGATGTCTGCTCTTGACTTGTGGGCTCTTCCTCAGCAGATGTTTCCATGAACTTGGAATAACCAAAGGAGAGTTTTGACTTTGTTGGGGGTCAGAGTCTAGATTTATCAGCCAGAGCTAGGAGTCCAGGAGTCAGATAGAAGCAGTCCCTACACCTAGCTGTGACCTGTCATTGCAGTCGGCTGCTGTCTTAGCTGCTTTTCTACTGCTGTGACAAAACACCATGACCAAGGCAACTTGTAAAAGAAAACATTTAATTTGGCTTGCAGTTTCAGAGGGTTAGACTCTATGATGGCAGAGCCGGCAGGAATGGCTAAATGCTTGCATCTTGATCCATAGCAGGGGGCAGAGAGATTAAGAACACAGGAAATGCCATGAATCTTTTGAAACCTCAAAGCCTGGCCACATACATCCTCCAACAAGGTCACATCTCCTAATCTTCCATAAACTGTCCCTCCACCTGGGGACCAAGTATTCAAACACATGAGCCTATGGGGGCCATTCCCATTCAGACCACTGGAGCTGCCCAAGCTCTCCCCCAAAGCATCATCAATGCCCAGTCCTCTTGGTCCTGCCTCTGCCTCTGTAAAGGTCCCTCCCTCCCTCCCTGCCTGCCTCCCTCTTCTGCACCCCACTGTCCATGATGTAGCTCAGGTTTCATTCATCCTGGACTTCATCTTGGCTTCCAAACTGACATCCAGGTCAACCTTCAACTACGTTCAACCCTAAGTATCCAAGACATATGATTGTATAGGTGCTTTATAGATGTTACTATGGCAACAGCAATGAGATGATGATACTGATTTTGCCTCTGAAGCACAACCCTGATTATGTTAAGCGCTTCTCTTACCCAGTGCCTTAGGAGTTTCCAGTTAGCTGTCAGATACAGTCCAAACTCTGTAGTTAGGCCTTTTGACGATTAGATCTCCTGAGTCATTTGTAATGATCTCCCCTTTCTACTACTTTTTATACTTGTGTTTCTCCCACCAAATGGATCTACTGTTCATCAGGAGCTTTCCAGAGTCCAACCAGGGCTCTGCTCAGTATTCTCCACGTTTGGAATGCTCGAGGTCCCACCACACCAGTTTTTCTTCATCTATTAGGAGATATCTGATGGTCTTCTAGACTGCTCATTCCTTGAGGGCAGATATCATGAATGGCTCAAATAATTAATGTTTTGTTCATTACTTGAAAGGTCTGGCTTGTCTCTGAAGCTGGAGTTTGAATCAGGGAAGTTATAAAGGACTGTCTGTCTACACCTCGGAGTCTAGTTCTTGAAGTGATTTCAAAGTTTCCCCAATGTCTGTGGGAAAGCACCCAGCCAGCTGCACATGGATATGACCCCAGCATGTTGTGTATAAACAAATGGGCTTCTCGTCTGACAGACTGGCCAGAGAAGGCGGGGGTGGGGGGGGCAATTACTAGATTTAGGTCAGGGAGATCACTCAGGTGTGAGCCAGGTATAACCTAGGGTCAGAAGTCTTAAGGTGACTGTCACTGAGGGTTCTATTTTCATGAGACTCCAGCCATATAGCAATAACTTAGCCCTTGGGTGGTAGAAGGTCAAAGGAGCATAAACAGAGTCAGGGTCCTGATCACTTACTTTGAGCTTCCCTTTGGCCTGTAGACTCAGAATCTTCTAGTTCAGGTCCTATAGCTGATCCAGAGCAGAAGTCAGCCTGGAGAGTCTCATAGGGAAATAGGCTCCCTCTCTTTCTGGGTCAGGATGATTTGGGAATGTGACCTCAATCTAGAAACATCTTCTGATCTTCCATTCTTCAGTGACCAGAACTGGGGGAGACCAAGCAAGGGGAATTCTAGAATTTTGGTTTCCTTTAAAAGACAAAAATGCTTTAAGAATGTGTTTTTGTTTTAATCCCAGGTGTGGGAATATGGGGCTGCTTTGGACTGACTGTGGCAGCAGACAATGATTTGCCTCATGCTCTAACAGAGGTGTGATTTTGCCAGCTGCAGATTGTTCCTGCAACGATGTGACATTTGGAATTCAGGGAATTTTTCCAGAGGTCTATAAATGCTAGGGCCCTGAGAGGTGTGGTCAGTGGTTGTTGATCATTTAGGGAGGGTATTAATTGTGGTTTGTTAGTAGTCATGCTCAAAGGAGTGAGATAAAAGAAATTAGATTCAGATCTCTCTACCTCTCTCTATCTCCCCCTCCTCGGGGAGGGGAGGAATAAAGGATGGGAAAAAGAACCACAGATTAATAAAGACCAGCTGCAAGTAAAGAAAGGACAAGAAGGAAGAAGTTGGACTCAGAGCTTTCTCTCCCCCCCTCCCTCCCCATCCTTCTTTCTCTCCTATCTACGGATAGCAGCGTTAAATCTGGGAGGGATAAAGGGTTGGAAAAAGAAGAACCCACAAAATAGCAAAGCCCAGCCACAAGACAGTGGTGACAGGAGGTGCTTTGCAGTCTGGCTCCCCAGACCTTGTTTCCATTTAAACTCATGCCATGAACATGCCACCCTCCGGGCCACCATTTGGAAAAGCCGATCTCAGCCTGACACTCACTGCCTGTAAATGGCGTAGAATTAGGCTAATCAGTGGCTCTTAATTTCCCAACAAATTCGGGTGCTGTGCTAATTGCCAGGGTCCACACCAGCAGATCCCCAGTTGGTGGCATCAAATAAGAGAAGTGGTAATTTGGGGGCTGGAGTGGGGGAAGGCCTGCTTTGTTGTCTGAGCCAGTTAAAAACTATATTAGGCCACATGAGCCAAAGCAGAGCCAGCCAGAGCCTGGCCCTCTTGATCAGCCAGGGAACTGGGTGAGTAACCCTTAGAGTATATGCTGGAACTGAACTTCTGTGCAGATGTCCGGCATCTCCTTGTCCATGAGTAGATTTGTTCTGTTCTTACTCATGGTGGAAGAGTTCACCAACAGCATGGCATGGTGCTGCCAGGGCAGCCCATCAGGGATAAAGCATCCCCAACCTTGGTCTGCTGTTACCATGGCAACATGGCATTTCCAGACTCTCCGGGCAACCTTATGGCATCTGCTGCTGTAAGCGATTCATGTGGAAAGGGGCCAGTGCTCCTTCTGCACTCCAGAGAAGCAAGCTATGAAGACAGGGCACCATTTACTGGGGGCCAGAGTCTCAACGGAAGTGTCTCTTCAAGTCAGCCTGTCTACTCCAGTCTAGGGGCAGGGGGCAAAGCTGCCAGGTCAGAAGAGACCTGGCGAAGGGAGATAAACACAGAACAAACAAAGGCTGATTGTGGAGCGTGTACATGACACTGGCACTTTGGCTTGGTGGCAGGACAGACACAGGAGATGAATGCATGGTCAGTTCTGCCATGCTGAAACCCTCCACTTAAGTTCTACCTGGCAAATCCTGATCTTATCTTCAATTGCATCCAGGTTATACTCTGATGCTTCCCCTCCTGAGCTGCTGGACACACATCATGCTTCCTTTGAGTGGGCGTTCCTCCCCTCTGTCTCTGCCCACTGTTGTGTGTCATCGCTCCTGTGCTCACTAGACTCCTTGAACCTCTGCTCTCCCTCTGTGGGGATACAGAGAAAAGGTGTTCATTCCAGGTCAGGCAGGACCCCAGAAGCCATGAGACACAGGTTAAGAACCCAGGATCCAGGCCGACTGGGCCTTGATTATTTCCTGGCTTTACCACTGGCTTGGAGGTGAGCCTAAGCCTCAACTAAACCCCACTTTCTTCTTCAGGGATCCTAAAATCCTTATCCTAGGTTCTTAGGGAAGTGAAATGGCAGAGCAGAAACCTAGTGTGGAGTACCGTTAAACATTAGTTACTTTCCTTAAAAATGAGACTCATCTCCATCTCTCTCTCCTTCTTTGCTCATATGAGACACTGAAATAGCACCCAATGTGGCGTTGATCTCAGGTGGTCGTCTTTGCCTGGCTGGATGCCCTTGTGATGGAAAGGAGCCATCTACATTGGTGGCTACACACTCCTGTCTGGTGTTCGCAGCATTGACCCTGCATGGCCTTTGCAGGGCTGGAGCCCTGTCAGGCTGTGTCTGTCCTGGAGCTCAGCCTGCATAGTAAAGTGTGCCCAGTAAAGTCTGGTCCTGTTGTTAGATGCTACATGGCCTAGGACGCCAACCCCGGACCTCCTTGAAGGAACACAGCTCCTTTCCTTCCTTTGGGAACAAGAAGTATTCATGGCCCTAAAACGTAACTTCATGTTCTGCAAAGGATTTCCTTTCGATTTCTTGAAGTGAATAGGCACTGAAATTGTTAGCAGTAAGAATGGCCACGCACGCCTTTAATTCCAACACTCGGGAGGCAGAGGCAGGCGGATTTCTGAGTTCAAGGCCAGCCTGGTCTACAGAGTGAGTTCCAGGACAGCCAGGGCTATACAGAGAAACCCTGTCTCGAAAAACCAAAAAAAAAAAAAGAAGGGCTTATTCCGGGGGATAAATCATCTGTGTCTTTATCACAGGGCACTTCCGGCCTGAGCCCACACAGCAGGGAGTCTGGAGAGGGCCTTGTCCTCATCTTCTGACCACACCCCTGTTGGTCTTCCCCAGGAAGGAAGACTTTGGCATGTGTAGTTGTTCGCAAATGATCCCAGTGAGATAAAGAACATGAGCTTAGCCTCCGAGCACCTTGTATTTGATCATGATGCCATCACTTACGAGCTGGCAACCATTCTCCTGGAGGTGCTCATGTGCTACCATCCTGCTTCAGGTCTGTGCTGGGGCTGATGGTACCTGGAGGGTCTGACAGTCTGAGTGATAAGATAGGTGGGGGTGTTTCTCCTGAGGCCATCTCCAGATCAGCGTGGCTTCGTGTGCCATCCGGCAGAGGATGCACAGCCTGGGTGTGGCAATAGCACACCATTTTCAGGAGGCAGAGCCTGGCAGAACTAAGAGGCACTTGGGGCCACTGGAGCTGGTTCTTTCTGTCTTCAAGTGCTGGAACAGAGACTCTGAGAGACCATGACTTACCCAGGCCCATATACCAAGCAAGCATAAAGCAAGTCTTCGATCTGACAGCAGCCTTTGGGTTTCATAGCACTATGCTGCTGTGATGATGTTAGATGTCTGCAGTCGTTGGAATTGATTTTAAAACATTAGGTAAAGAAAGAGGAAGGGTCTGGAGAGATGGTTCAGTGGGTAAGGCATTTGCCCTCAAGCCTAGGGACCTGAGTTCAATTCCAGAACCCACAGAAAAGCGGAGGAAAGAATCAGCTCCTAAAGTTGTTCTGTGATCTCCACACATTGTTCTTTGGCCTTGCACATGGTGCGAGTGCACACATACACACTCATACATACACTTTCTTAACTAATTTGGGGGGGGGAGGAGGGAGTTTTTCAGAGATGTATGCCTCAGACAGTAAACAAACTTTTATAAGGATAAATTATAAAGCAAAATATGAACATTGAAGAAGATTTAAATAATAGACAAATAATTTTATTTAAAAGTCAATAAGCTAAGCAATATCCCCAGTCCTCAGAAATAATCTAGAAGCAGGTTTGTGTCTTACAGACAAAGCGTTCGGCGGATGGATCCTCAGACCCTCCAGGTTTGACTCTGAATGTAGGACCATTCAGAGAGACTTGGGGACTGTACTCAGTGCTGCGAATGTCACATAGATACTATGACTAATCCTAGTCAGGATAACACCCCCTCAAATTGGTAGCCCCTACCCCCATCCCCCAGGTGACCACTTCTCCATGTGTTCTAATTTGACTGTTGGGTCATCATTAGTGAAAATCTTCAAAGAAATAAAACTATTCTCATTCACACACTTAGGAGCAATGGAGGTCCTCACTTCAGAGGGTTACCATCAGAAAGCAGGGGCAGTGAGTAAACACCCGTGTGTGAACAAATAGCTGGATGTTGGCTCACCTTCTAGAAAAGGTTCTGGGAAGCATCTGATCCCTGAGGCAGTCGGGGCGAGTGCCCCTTACCGCTGCTCCGTGTGGGGCAGCAGCGCCCTGGTACCAATTTTGTGCTCTGAGGGGTTCAGCTGGTACTTCTCCTACCGCAGCGCCTATCAGATTCCGGAATGCACCAGAACCTCCCCCTGGGGAGCTGCTTTTCAAGGGGAAGGGCATTCAGCCTCCTGTAAACAAGCGAGAAGGTTGTCAGGGCATTGTTGGGAATATAGTGGCTTGCTTCTTGGAGCTGGAGAAACTGGAGTCAACCCAGGTCATGCAGTCCTGTAGGAGACAGGTTCCTTTAGAATCTAATCTGCATGCCTCATCTGCATCCCCTCCCCCTCTGCACCACAACAGCAACTGGGCCAGCAAGCAAATGACACAGCAGAGAATAACAAACCAGTTTCCATAGCGATGCTTAGTAGCTTGCGCCTGTCAGCAGGCCTCAGACAAACACTAGTCTGAACCCTGGTTAGAGTAGTGTGGGATGCTACCTGCTCCATGCAGGGTGAGGAAAAGGCGGGGTGGTTTTGTCCTGTGAGTATATACTTGGGAGATTTTCCCCCAAGTTCTCTAGTAGCTGGGAGCAAGATAGACCAGACCAAAGAAGGCTAGGAACTGGCTCCTGGGCATGAAACAGGGCCATCCCAGCAGCAGTGAGGCTGCCAGCTGAGCAGGTATCATGTGATGGACTCTGCTGGGTACTGTATGTATCTGTTTAAAAACAGCAAAGACAAGTGAGAAATGACAGACCTGTGTACAGATGATGAAGCCAAGACCTAGGTGTACATGCCAGATGACAGCAATAGCAAATTCAAGCCTGGCCAGGCCCCATAGCTCCCAACGGATTCCCAAATGTCTGTTCCCACCCCCGAGTATTCAGACTAGGTACTGGCCAGTTGCTCCTCCTCATCTCAGGAGGGAGAGGGACTACAGGCAACTCATTCTAAGGGCTGAAGTGAAGTAGCCCTGGCTAGACCTGCTGGAACAGCAGGCATGGAGCTGGGCTAGTCCATGCTCTGATACCTCCATTCTCCTATAAGTATGGCAGTCTAACATGCATGCATGTGCACTCACATGTGCATGCACACACATGTGCATGCACACACACATTCCTTTGGTGAGGATTTGGTGGGCACTGCCTGCCCAGCTCTTCAATCTGACTTCCTCTCAGGAGACTGAGTCATTCTAGGGACAATTGACATTTAGGAAATGTTCATGCCAGAAACAAATATTTACTGTGCATCTTTTTCAATTGTATACGTTTTTTAGCTTTGTGATAAAGCTATTGAATAAAATCCAGTTTTTGCTCCCTGGGAGCTTTGCTTTCTAGCAGAGATGAAAAGGTTCTGGCGGCTGTTGCATGTAGGAAGAGACAGGCCTCGAGCTCCCAGGAACTAGACAACATCCCCCCAGGAGACTCTGGCCGCAGGGTCCATGCATTTCCCTTTCAAATGTCACACTTTTGACACTTCTCCCATGAGCTGTTCCGGGAGAGGGTTGCTGGGCTGCTGCAGTGTTAGCAGCCTGGCCACTCAACAGGAGGATTGCTGCTTCCTGGGACCACAGCTTGCAGCTACACACAATGACAAATGTCCTTTCAAACATACAGTTTTTATGACAGTAACGATAGTGAGGGGGGCACCCTCATAGAGGCAGGGGGAGGGGAATGGAATAGGGGGTTTCCAAAGGGGAGAACATTTGACATGTATGTAAAGTAAATATCCAAAAAAAAGATAGTCACAAAGAAAATGAATATGTATTAACCCATACAGTATTATAAATCTAAGACATTCACACTGTTCATGAAAAAGCAAAGCCAGAAACTGTGACTTAGACTGGTTCAGGACCTGTGTGAACCGCGCCAGCAACCTAGCACAGGGCTGGCTCTGCATCATGTCTCCTACTGTTCTCACAGGGTTCTCAGGTTTATACTCCCTTAGGCTCTCCACAGGGCTCTCTCTGCAGAATGTGCTCATTCATGTGTGTCTGGCAAGAACCTCTATCGTTTGTTTGCTCACTTGCTTGCTTGCTTGCTTGTTTTTGAGGCCAGGTCTCTATCGTTTGTTTGCTCGCTTGCTCGCTCGCTCGCTCACTTGCTCGCTTACTCACTTGCTCGCTCACTTGCTTGTTTTTGAGGCCAGGTCTCTATCGTTTGTTTGCTCGCTCGCTCGCTTGCTTGCTCGCTTACTCGCTCGCTTGCTCGCTTGTTTGCTTTTGAGGCCAGGTCTCTCTATGTAGCCCTGGCTGTATTAGAACTCAGCTATACCAGGCTAGCCTCGAACTCACAGAGACCCACCTGCTTCTGCCTCCCAAATGCCTCCATGTTAGACTGCCCCACACAGTTCCTCATCTTCTCCCCCAAACTGTTCTTTTCCCAGGCTCCCTCAGCTACACAGAGATTGCCACTGTAAGGGAGTATATGAACCCTAGGGGAAGCCTCCACACTTTGGGCAGCAGTGATGTATCAGGGCTGGTCCTCAGAGGCAGCTGAGGCATCACCATTTGTATCTGCATCTGTGTTTTGAACTTGATCAAACTCACCACCAAGTGAGACATGCACTGTATACAGGGCTTCAGAACTTCGGATGTGAGGATCTAGGTGCCATCACAACACCACTGGTGTACTAGGGATCCCAGGAGAGCCCAGCACAGTTCCATATTAAATAGTATCCTATGTATTAGGTTGGCAGCAGTTGGAAAACTAGGACTGGCTCTGACCTGTGGCCTACTTTTATATGATGGCATAGCTGTTCTTCTTCTTTTTTTGAAAATAAAAGTTTTGATGTATTTATTTTATCTGTATGTGTTTGAATACATGTATGTACCATGTGGATGCCTGATGCCCACTGAGACCAGAAGACAGTATCAGACTGGATTCCCTGGGACTGGAGTCACACATGACTGTGAGCCACCATGTGAGTGCTGGCAACCAAACCCAGGTTCCGCAAAAGCAACAAGTGCTCTTACCTGTGGAGCCCTCTCTCCAGGCCACAAGCGATTCCCAAATGACCTTCAACGTAGTAGTAAAAAGTGGAGGGCCGGGGGAGATAGCTCTGTGGACAGTGTACTTGCTGCATAAGCCATGGAAAACAGCAGGCCTGGTAGCACACACCTGGGTCCCCACACTGGGAGATAACAAGATCATCCCTGAGCTTGCTGTCCAACCCCAGTAGCCAATCAATAAGCTCCAAGCTCAGTGAGAGACTCTGTCTCAAAAAATAAAGTGAAAAAGAATGAAGAGACCCAGCCTTGATCTCTGACTATATGCACATGCACACGCCCATATGGCGCACATGAAGAGAAGGGGAAAATGTGGGCTAGCACACTGGTGGAGCCCTCAGACCTAAAGTATTTCCGTAGGAATAAGTTCGGCGAAGCCTAGCATACAACGTGTGGCATTTAGCACAGTGTTTGGAGCCCGTTTCACATTCTAGATACTTAACCGTATCTTGGAAGATGAGCACCATCCATGAAATGAGGCTGCCGCACTGGGCTGTAACAACCTAAGCAAATAACACACACAACTCGAGTAAGTTCTCCTCAGAGTATTGGGGAAGAGATGTCTGGGCCCTTGCCAGGCTTCTCTACCCAGCAGGCACAAACGTCCTGGCTCCGGGCCTCATCTACACAGCCCTGAGTGTGGCTTCCTCAGAGCAGTTCCCTTTGGCAGGAGAAGAAGAGCATGCCAGCTGCCCATTGTACTGTGTCCTGTGGCAAGATCAGCTCTGTCTTCCTCTCACCCCTATCCCTGCGTTCCACCCCTGCCCCTGCTGACAGTCAGCTGTGCTTCTCACCAGGGCCAGGCACTCAGCCCATGCAAGGTGCCAAGCTAGGCCCTAAGGTTCTGGGCTCTTCCCTTCTCCTCCCTGCTCCTGATCAGCTTGGTGAAGTTCCTCCCCAACCAAGGAAGGGGAAGGGTGTCATTCTCTCTGTATGTGTTCCTGCATCTTGCCAGCCATCCTGAAGATGTGTATTTCCCCACACCTGAGCCCCTGACCGGTATTCCCTCCCTCCCAAGGAGGTGGAGGTCTGTAAAGAGACCACTAGTGTAAGATTTAAACATTGGCATCACAGGAAAGTCAGGAATATTTCCTAATAAAGACGGGCTTTCGGTGTTTACGCACTGCTGAAGAAATTGAACATAAAAGACCAGTGCACCTGGGGGACACAATGGCACACCTGCGCTCCAGTGCCTGGGAGGTGGAGACAGGAGGATGGAGGTTCAAGATTATCCTTGGCTATATAGTAAGTTTGAGGCCAACATAAACTTCATGGGAACCTGTCCCCCACACCCCAAAACCCCAAATCAGTAAATAGAGTCATAAGTACATGTCTGTTAAAAGATTGAGAACAAAATTTTAAGTCAAACTGAAAACAACAACAAAAAGCACCAGGTCAGGTAGCTTTTGGATCTGATCACTCAAATGTTTTTATATTAACTGGTGTTGAGGAGACATTAAATAAGCTGTGGAAGGTTAAAGAACAGTCTACAAAGAGAAAAGTATCCAGGAAGCACAGCGTTTAGATGTACTAATTTCATTGGTAGTCAAACTGCACATTAAATCAGCAAGGCACCATTTTGTATTCAAATTGAAAAAGATTTTTAAAACTCATGATGCTAATAAACACTGGTGATGTGGGAGAGGGGCAGAGATGCCCACAGGTCGCCGAAGTCACGTTTGAAGAGTATCCTGGCAGTCCTCACAGTCCTCAGGCGTTTCCAAGATGGCTGTACCCACTGGCTGGGAATCCCCGTCCGTCCTACAAATCTAACTGGAGAAGGTTAATTAGAAGGAGCAGCAGAGATTCACATGCAGAGATGTACAGGCTGTGGGAAAATGGGAAATTAGAGACAACCTGAGCATCCGATAATGGCCTGCATGTTAAGTAAATTGTTTCATCCTCAAAATGCCCAATTAGGCAGACACTATGAAGAAATTGCCTAGCAAAAGACTCCATAAACAAAGTGAGGTGACACACCCCAGACTTCTGGGGGAAGACACTTGCAGTGCCTAGAACTAAGCTGTCAATAAGAAAAAGGCAAAGACTGACAATGCCGAGAATATAAACATGTGATCCGCAGAACCCAAGACTGTGCAGACTCATAAAGGAAGCTCGTTCCCCTTAACAGGATCTCAAGCTAAATGAATATAGTCAGCAGAATGTCAGTAGTCGACAGGGAAAGATAGAAAGGAACACATCTGTATGGTGTTTAGAGCAGTACCTGTTTCTAACATCCGCTATAGTGGTGATGTCGTATAATATCATATTGTATATTGGTATATTTAGTTCAGTGGCAATGATGATTACCAAGAACTGGTCATCCCAAGGATGTGGCTCAGTGGAACATGTCTTTATATAAGAAAAGGCTATTGATAGGCTTAATCTGTAAAATATTGGCTCAGATACATTTCTAAGTGTAAAGAACAGATCATATAAAAAGTATGTATCAGTGATGTGCCTTTATAAGTCTTTAGGACAAACTAAAATGAGTATACATAGTGTTTACGGACATACATACATGTACATATAAACATACAAGCATGAAAGTAATGGATGTCGGCTTCAAAACCGTGGTTACTGCTGCAGGGTGGAGAGCATAGAGAGAAGTCAGGCTTAAACAGGAGTTGTTGTTGTTGCTGCTGCTGTTTTAAGGGAAAGATTGAAATGCTTGTAGAAAAATGATAACTAATGTCCTGAACTTAGGTTAGTATATCATGCATTGCTTTCCATGCTTTTCTGCATACTAAGGTATTTCAAGCTTTCGAGTAGTCTTCCTAAGTAGGGAGGCTGGGACCGAGTTTCTCTGTCTAGCCTAAGCTGGTCTGGAACTCAGCTTCCCAGAAGCTGGGATTCTAGGTAACCATGAGAGTATGTGGGAAGCCATGTGTAAGAAGCTGATGGCTTGGCCAGAGTAGTGGCAGCAAAGATGGAGGGACCCGGGAGACACAGGAGTTGTTCTTGGTAGTGGAGTTAGCAGGGCTCGGTGATTGGTAAGCCTGTGGGGAGTGAAGAGCCAAGGAGGAAAGCCATGAGTGGAGCATGAACAGCTGGGGGGTGGCAGAATGGGGTACAGTGACTTGAGGGGGTAGGTGAGACGGGTCATGAGCGTACCCTGTTAATGGCCAAAAGCTTTGCTTTCTTCCTATGTGCACTGGGTGTTACAGTGATGTCTGTGCCCTCTCTTCCACAGGGGACAAGTGCTGCTCCTGGGGCTGGAACGAACATGGCATGTGTGGGGATGGCACTGAGTCCAATGTGTGGACTCCAACTCCAGTGCAGGCTCTGCCATCACCATCAAGACTTCTCCTCGTGGGCTGTGGGGCTGGCCACTCCTTGGCTTTATGTCAGCTGCCGGCACACCCTGCCCCATGCCAGGATCTCAAGGTCACCTGCTCACTTCCAGATGCTGCAGAGAACACTGAATCTCAGGGTGCTGTGGACAGAGACAGACTGGAAGGAGAGCCGATCAGTGACTTCAATACAAAGCAGTTCTGACAGGACGAGAAATGGGGTAGGGGGATGGCTGTGGGAGAGACTGTTCAATAAAGTGGCTTATCCCAACAGAAGATTCCCTGGAAAATCCCTCTGACAGATTATGGAATCAATAATCCTCCTGTCACCTCCAGAGGGGATCAGAAAGCCCTGATGGCAGGGCAGAACCACAGGTCAGAACAATGAGGAGCTGCTTGCCCAGCACTCAGAGAGGCCGGGCTGTGGAGGGGGCATCCTTTCTATTCAGCAGATGCAGATGAGGGGCTTCTCACTAAAGGACATGCAAAGTGAAAACATCAGAAGGAGGCTCCCGCCCTACATGATGCCTGCCCCATGTTTAGGTCAGAAGGTGGGGTTCTAGGCCACATTTACAGCAGCACACCTCCCCTCTGACTTGGGGGTTTATTTCTGTCCAGAGCCCATAGCTTTGTCTGTCTGAGGGTAACAAGGCATACTGCTTGGCGACACAGAAGGAAAGGCACCCATGTCTTCATGACCAGGGCCGGAGTAAAGGCTTTGGGTTAGGTGGGGGGAATGGGATGAGTAAGTGGAGAGAACTCGGGGCTTCTGGGGAGACCCAGCAGAGGAGACCCCAAGTGCAGACAAGGCTGTCTGGAGCAGGAAACTCTCAGAAGATACGTAAGTCTTCCTCCAGCCAGGCAGGATTCTGGGGCCACTGTAGCAGGTGAACTATCTCATCTCAGAGCTGGGATGTCTAGGCTCCAGTAGCTTCCGATGGTTACAGAATCCTAGGACGTCAAAGCTGGGGACTTCCCATCACCATAAAGCCTAGAGGCCTCCAAACTATGCTCCTCAGAGCCTGGCATGGTGGCACAAGCCTTAAATACCAGCATGTGGGTGACAGAGCTAGGTGGAGCTCTGTGAGTTTAAGGCCAGCCTGGTCTACATAGCAAGTTCCAGGCCAGTCAGGCTCATATAGTAAGACACTGTCTCAAAAAAAAAAAAAAACAAAACAAACAATAAAGCTGGGCAGTGGTGGCGCACACCTTTAATCCCAGCACTTGGAACGTAGAGGCAGGCAGATTTCTGAGTTCGAGGCCAGCCTGGTCTATAAAGTGAGTTCCAGGACAGCCAGGGCTATACAGAGAAGCCCTATCTCAAAAAACCAAAAAATTAAAAAAAAAAAAAAATCCCCCAAGCCAACAGCCTGCATTCTTGAGAGCTTCAGACATCTCCTTGAAGACTGTGAGAAGCTTGCTTATCTCCTGGGTATGTTAGGCAGTTTTGGCTTTGCCTTTATATGCTCTGCATGAGACTGTATTTGGTAAGTGGCTCCTTAAGAAAGTGTAGAAACTACTGATCTCATCAACCACTCTTGTTGCTCATCAGGAGAAAATGGAGGCTGAAAAGGGGGGATGCACCTCATTCCTGGCCCAGGGTCACCCAATCCGAGCCCTGGACGAGACAAGGTTGGGGTAGGAAATAGCTGAGTGAGTAGAAGTCGGTTCATCTCGGAAGGTTTGGAGGAAGTCCATTCCAGACTCCACAGGCCTGAGCCTAGACACCGCCTGCAGCCACAGTTTGCTCTGCAGCTCCTAGCCCTGGACCCAAGAACTATGCCCTGTTCTGCATAACCCTCCCATCAGACCCGGAAGCCAGTGGCAACATTTGTACTCTGATCTTTTCTTGCTAGCATTGCCAAGCCCACAGAGATAGAGCAGTCACCCAGTATGGCTTACTGGAGCAAGCTCAAGGTTGCTGTCCTATAGGCTGAGAGGTTGGCAGCAATCAGGCCAGAAAGCATTCCCATGTGACCCATTCTGCCTAGTTTCCAGTCACAAGGAGCCAACAGCATCTTGCCCAGAGGTAAACTACCTCCTGTCTCTTTCAGTATGTGTTGGAAAACTCCACACCCTAAGCTTCCCATTCACCATGTGCCTTGGAGCCCACTGCCTTGTTCATAGGTGATAGACGTGTCCACATCCTGAACAGGGTCAGCTCACAGGCCCTAACTTAGTCTTTGATCTAGAGCATCTGACCTTTATAGGTGGGTCAGATCCTTCTAGAAGCAGGCACATGCAGGAGAGAGTGGTTCCCTGCTCAGCCACCTTACCTCACCTTACCTCAGCCACCCCCATTCTGTCCTTCCTGATGGCAAGTATAGACAGAAGGCATTTCTCCTCACTCTTCTGCCTGTCTCTGATGGGTAAAAACACCAGAGACAAGGAAGGACAGTTGATAAGTTGAGGTTGGTTTTTTATTTCCTTCAGCCTTTGGTAGCTGTTTGTCTTTCTAAGATGTTGTCCAAGTTCCCTTTCCTGGCAGTCCGTGAAGGAGTCTAGAGTCTAGGAGTCAATTCTAGAACTAAGCAGAATGTAAACGAATGATCTTCTCCGTATCCCCAGGGGTCATTGGAGTGGGACATTAACTGAGTGAGCTATGAGGTCCTAGCCTTGTCCACTCCACTTTCTTTTGTTTACAGGTTTTGGAGAACCAGTCTACGGCTCTCCTGGACACTTGACACTGTCCCTTCACTCACCTGCGTAGGCTCCTTAGGGTCACAGGAGCTAACCTGAGAAAAGAGCTCATTTTTAAAAAGGTGTTTTCAATGTAATTTCGCCTTCATTTCCCACCCTTGTCCCCATGAGAAGGAAGAAATACCCCCACTGTGTGCTTGCAGGTGTTTGGCCAGGCCCTGGAGTAAGTACTGAGGACCCAGCATGCAGCAGCAGCTGTTGCCATGCCTACTTCCCACACCCACCCTCCCCTTCTGATCACAGGTGCCTATCTTCCCTTGCTCCATCTGCCACCCTTGATTATGATAGCCCGAAGTCCACTAGAATAACCTTGGATGGTTTGCTGGCTAGTTTTATGTCAACTTGACTCTGCTAAAGTCATCCGAGAGAAGGGAACCTCAATTGAGAAAATTCTTCCATAGACTGGGCTGCAGGCAAGCATATACGGCATATTTCTTAATTAGTGATTCATGGGGGAGGGCCCAGCCCGCGGTGGGCGGTGCCATCCCTGGGATGGTGGTCCTGGGTTCTATAAGACAGCAGGCTGTGAGAGCCAGTAAGCAGCACCCCCCATGGCCTCTGCATCAGCTCCTGCCTCAGGTTCCTGCCCTGTGTGAGTTCCTGCTCTGACTTCCTCCAAGGATGAACAGTGATTTGTCAGTAGAAGCCAGATAAACCCCTTTCTCCCTGACTCGCTTTTCATCGTGGTGTTTCCATTGCAGCAATAGAAACCCTAAGATGGGTAACATGGTGCCTGGGAAGTGGATCCAGGCCTGTAACTCAGAGTAAGTCCTTTTCGTTGTGTCCCGGGCATTGTCTACTCTGGGTGAGGTAACTTAGTGGGCATTCGAGGTTAGCCATGGGAGATAGTGGGGGTGAGATGCAAGTGGGTGCTAAGTGACACTGGCACAGCTTCAGAGCTGCCTCTTGATTGGAGCACAGAGGTGCGTCAGAGTACAGGACAGGCGGGGAGGCTGGTGGCCTTCTGAAAAACTAGCCAAGGAAATGTAAGCTTCACCCATAAGGCAGCAAGAGTTGGCTTGGCCCAGCTGTGAATCAGGAGAGATCCGGAACAGAACATAAAGTGGCCGTCCATGAAGGGGGCAGGAGGCACAATCCTTAGAGTTCCAGATTCAGAAGCCAAGACTTTAATATTTCCCCATCAAGGATCAGCCCCAGAAAGGCGATAGCTAAAAAACAGCCCAGTGCAAACTCTGGAGCCTACGATCTTGAGTTCATTTTTCACTGGGCTGTGCAACTTTGGGCTTGTTTTGTACTTTATTGTCTTGGCTGTGGTATGGGGCGACTGGGCTGTTCTGAGCTGGCGTTGGGCAATGTGTGTAAGATACCCCCTACACAGCAGACCCTCAATGTGTGTTGTTTCTCCCTCTCTACCTGAGGTGCTTCTACATGCCTGTATTCCACAGGGCTTTGTGTTATTCAGTAAATTCTCATCTTCCTAGTAGATTCCTGGCTTATGTCAACACTGGCCTCAGAGAGCAGCCCAGGCTGCTTCCTTTGTGTATCCTGGGACTTAGATGAGTCCGTGGCTAACCACCCTCAGTTGTGGTGGAGTCTGGGTACCAGGAAGTTGTCAGGGAGGTGAGCAGATAAATCTTTGCCACCTTCAAATGTCTCACCCACCTGTAGGGTCACAGACTTGTGCTGTGTGGGGAGGTGACAAGGAGACTGAAGGACAGAGGGGCTCACACCTTTGTGCTGGTGGCCCTGAGCAGCATGCTGCCTGCTTGGACCTTATCTCATCTTAAAGTGCTCAGAGGCTGACCGTGCAGCCTTTGGGGACTCTCCATCGAACATTCTGGAATCAGGAAGGATCAGATCCTCCATTCTACCCCACACCCAAACCTGCAAATGAAGATTCCCAGAACTGACTCTACCTTTTCCCAGGTGTGTTGGGCTGAGAGGAGTGTTCAATGAGGTAGTCTCTAGAGCAGGCCCTGGTAGCTGGCAGGGCACCCAGACCTGACAGTCAGGCCCAACAATAGTCCTGGCAGGGAAGTACCTGTGGCTGCACAGGGCAGCGAGAAGCTCTGACGTGGCTTCCTTCAGAGAACCACCGAGAGGAGTCACAGAACCATAGCAAGTGAGCCCCACAGAGCACGTGCCAGACATTATGTCAGGACTTCACCTCTAAGGAGTTGCTTCCTTCCCTTGACCCAACAGGATCCGTAGCCCTAACCTGCAAGGGACAGCATCCTCAGCTCAGATGACTACCGTAGTAGCCACACCCACTTAGCAGAACAGAACGGAGATACAGCCTGGAGGCAATAAAAACTCAACTCACTCCTTCAGATCAAAAGTCAGCTCTTTATTTCCAGGGCTGGGGCTGGGGAGGGGAGGTCGCTGTCTTTCCAGGAAATGTTGCAGTGGAAGCTCTAGATGTTGCATTTTTTTTTTTTTTAACTCAAGCATGTGTTTTTCAAAAATATCATCTTTCCCCCCACACACACTAATTTTAGAACCAGACCAAAGCCAAGCTACTGGCCTCTGTTTCTGTTGGGAAAATGCTATATTTATTCGAGATGCCGAAGCGTGTCTCTGCGAACCTCCGATTGCTTCAGAAAAACAAATCTGCTTTAGACTAGACAGAAATCATGTTACAAAATTTATTTCATGCTCGAATCTCTTTGCATAACATTGGGCATGCAGTTTTTTTTTTTCTTTTTTACTCTTTAGTACTAAATTGCATACAGTGCCAGTTTTCACCTTAATAAAGATAGAGAGGAGGCACCCCTCTGATGGTCCTGAACTGGAGGTACTCTACATCCTGGCTTTAAAATGGCATTGGAAAACCCATATGGTGTAACTATGAACAATTTGTTATGAAACTTGGTCACACTGAATCTACACACCAAGATGAGAGGATCAACCTAAACTAGCCGCTGTCGGGGTCTTGGGGAGAGGTCCGTTGGGTCACAAGCATGCCAGGCAGAGGTGGAAGAGGGTGGCAGTGTGAATTCCACAATCCTATCCGGAGCAAAGTTCTTGGTTTTCCGAGTGAGAGGTGGGTTATGAAGGCGAGGTCAATGTGACCAACGACTGACTGCCTTTTTGGAAACTTTCCTCTGGGTCCTGTGTACAAAAAAGCAATCCACTCCCCGCCCCCATCCTCGCTCCTTGGCCTTCCCTGCCCCTACTCCCGGAAAAGTACAGGTTTCTACGGAGCACCGTTACAGTTGACTCCGACACCATGTGTCAAAGGGTGCTGAAAGAAAACAGGGGACTCTTGCTCTTTTCTCCATTCTTGGTGGTGGTTAGGGTGATCATACAGTCACAGCAGGGGCTGGTGGGTTTGGTTTAGCTGGGTTTTCTGTTTAATTTCATGCAAGTCATGCTAAGGCTTCCCTTGAGCCCCCCTCCCCAAATAAAAAGTAACTTCTAAAAAAAAGAAAAGAAGAAAAAAGAAAGAAAGAAGGGCGAGTCCTCTACGGTCAGTTACCATGGCCGTAGAAAAAGCTACGTCCATCTTAGTACAATGCCCGGGTCACTCGGACTCATCCGGCAAACCTGCATGGCGTGAATTTAGTCTGTCCGAGGGTGAGGAGGGGCTGCAGGTCCACCCAGATGCTTAATAGCCACCAGTGTCCTCGGCCAAGCCGCCTGGTCAAGTCACTCTCACAGCCTCTGTCGGCATATACTTAGCAATGACAGGGCTTTCTTTGCAAAGATCTGTATGTAGAGAATACAATTAACACTTGAGCTCCTCTTCTTGCCTTCCCTCCCGCTCGCTCGCTCGCTCGCTCACGCCGCGCTTAGTTGTTAAGGAAGGAAGAGGAAAGACTGGACAGCCGCATGCAGAGGCAGGCAGGTTCTTCTCCAGCTGGCTTGTTTCCCATGCAGCGGACCAGCCTAGCAGCCTCTTTCTCTTCCCTCTTGGGGGGGACAGGAGAAGTCCCTACTTCTGCTCTGCACCTGCAGACCTAAAGGGCTCCGAATCAGCCAGAGCAAAGCAAGTTCTTGTTGCTATCAGGAGCCGTGGTGAGAGCCGGGCTGGATGGACACAGATGGGGCCTTCACCCTTGGTGCCTCCCAGAGTCCAGCACCCAAGCCCGGGTGAGTTCTGAGACTGGGGATCACCTGTGGATGGGGGTTGTACTCCCTAGAACTACTAGGAAATGGGGTGCTTCTGTCCCACATCCCCTTGACCTCTGGAAGCACAGTAGAGACACTCAGTTCTTTTAGGCCACACCGACTGATCCAGCATTCAAGACAGGGTCAGGTAGCCCGTGGGACCTTGCTCTGCAGGGCACAGGCATGGACATAGTTTGCCCCTACTCTTCAGGGTGGCCCCTGTTCCTGGGCATTCTACAGGCTTTATCTGGGAATAAGCCAGTTGCAAAGAGAGCAGCATCCCCATCCATGGCAAGGATGGGGCTCCCCGCAAGGCTGGTAGCCCTCTGCCATGCAGCACCATGCAGGGAGCAGCACACCGCACTGAGGTCCAGGGGACCTCAGGCAGGGCAAACAAGCAGAGACCAGCCTGAATCAGATCGGTATAACTAAGCAATCACGCGCCACCCAAAGGACTGTCCCTCATCTTGGTGGAGGCTACCTCTCCTCTTCTAGACCTGCCTTTGATTCTTGAAGTCTATTGTTGTCCTTGTGTCTGATTTAAGCATTCCCAACACTAGTGTAGTTGACAAAGGCCCGGGACTACACATCAGCTGTTCCTCTCAATATTTTGACTCCCCTCTGGCCCAACCTGCTCCCTGTCATCATGCATCTGTGTGAGCATGAGGTGCACAGGAACATGCATGAACTTCCCAGATAGTCTCCTGCACTGAGAAAGGCCCAGGCCGGTGCCTGCAGCCCATGCTAAACCTCTCCAAATCTTGACTGTAAGAACACTGCTAGTTACAGCCTTCACCAGCCACAAGGGGGTGCTGACTACCCCTGGGGCAGAAATAATGTACTCTGGCCACAGAAAGAACTATACAAGTCCTGCTGACATACCTCGTCTTGGCAATTTCTCTGTCTGCCACTCCGAGTATTCTATCACACAGCTGTCCTCTTCTGACTATCACACAGCTGACCTCTACAAAGATAGTGGCCTTACCTCCCAGCTCCAAAGCCACCTTTCTATGAAGCTTCCCTCCCCACTGGCCTGTAATTTCTCTTTAAAGGATATTTCTTCCATAGCCGATCCTTAGACTAAACTCACAGGATGGTGGCTAAGCGATAGTCCTCTACAACTAGAGGCCAGGAGAGAACACTTTACCTTTTGGATATGTTCCGCCCCTTTGGAGAAGTCTGAGGGAGCTGAGACTCCCCCCTGTCTCCTTGAATACCCACTTGGCTTGGGTTTACAGACCATGGTCATCAACCCTGGCCAAGCCCCTTTCTACCATTTAGCTGAATACCAACCTACAGCTCCCTGGGCCTCAGCTTCTTTCTGCCAGCTTGCTTCCATCCCCCTTGGAGAAAGAACTCTGACCTCTAGAGGCCAACCTCTGGGGGGGACTCCCCCCATCATCCCCTCAGTGTGCCTACCTACCCCTCAGCACCCCTTGCCCGCCGCCCTGCCCACCCATCTGCAGGAGCGCAAGGCGGGCCCGGCCAATGCAGAGAGCTCCAAGTTCCTCTACATACCCTTTCTCATTCCTCCACCAGGTGGGCACGCGTACTCCCCGGTTGATAAGAGGAAGCAGGGTCCGTATCTCTCGCGGGTGCCCGAGCGGGTAAAGGGCAGGCCCTCATCGGGAGTGAGGGCCTGGTCTATGTGGGGGCAGTCTTCGTTCGCCAGCGCGGCCTTCGCCACCTCCCCATTCAGTTTGGAATCTTCAAACATATAAGCAGAAGCTATTGAGACACTGAAAACTGTTTAGTGAGAGGGGGTGACAGGCCGAAGGTGGGGCATTCGACAGAAGACTTCTCGCTCCTGAGGATAGAAACGTGGGTGGTCCATGGAGGGGGATGCAAGGCTGGGGAGGGCTGCTGACGATGCAGGGGAGAGAGACTCCTAGGTTTGCTCAAAGTTTGCAAAAAGATGAATTGGTGATGAGCTTGGTGTGTGGTGCTGGGGCAGGCCCAGGACCCAAGGCAGTGTTAATGAGACAGAATGCTATGATTCATGAGGAGGGGGTCAGACACACAGCTCGGGGAGAAGACAGACAGACAGACACTCAGAAAGGCAGCCTTTCAGATCCCTCTGCTCCTCACTGGCACCAGGCTACTTCCCAGCAACACTCAGTCCTAGGCCGGCTAAAGCCCACCTGACCTCCTCCACCCCTGCCGTGCAGACCCCATTTTATCCTTTGGTTCCTGGTGTATCTCCCAAGTCTGATCGCTCAACTTGCTCCCACCTCTCCACGTAGGACCCGACTTGACCATTCAGATGTCCCTGGACCAAATTAGGCTTATTCATACCTTCTATTCTGTCCTGACAGGGAAATGGTCTGGTCCCTCAGATTTGCCATCCCCTCTACAGACTAGCTTGGACATGCATTTTATACTGTCCCCAAACAAACTCTCTTTTACCATGCTTATGCCCCAGAAAGACTAGACTGGCCACATCTCTGTTCTGTCCTTACAAGAACCTAATCTGGTCCCTCAGAGACTGTACTCTATACAGACTCGCTTGAACACACAGCCCTCTGAAACTTTGCCTATACACAGACAAGCGCTGGCCACACCTATACTGTCTCTACAGAGACTCAACCATGTCCCTTCCATTTCACGTTCCCTGCACAGACTAGGCCTGGTCATACATTTCACTGCCCAGACAGAGACACAACCTGATTGCTCTATCCCATCATTCATTCAGATTAGCTTCCTGTGTCACCCCACAGACCCAATGACATCATCCCATCTGCTCTGTCCCCATGCAGACATACACTGCTGCCCACATACATCAAGCAGTGCTTCCACAGACCACTCCAGGGGACCTGGTCAGCTTGCACAACAAAGATATATGCTTATGCATGAGGCTGTGACCGATGGACAGGGATGTGGGAGGGGCTCACATTCCTGTCCTTTCTACCAGCGTCGTCGCTGGCAAAGCAGAGCAAATGGATGTGCGGGAGACAGACGCTGATGGCCTTGGGTGGAGGGATTTTGAGACTTGGCTTCTGCAGTAGAAGGAGCCTGGAAGGAGGTCTCAGGGGACATGTATGGGGTTGGGAGAGGAATGTGGCCACAACCAAGCACCCTGGCTCTCCTAACATCAAGAACAAAGACTTGGAGGCCTTCAGAACCTGGCAATGGTGGCTCTGACTGAGCTTTGTCCCCCATCTCTGTCCCTCTTGGGGACACTGCTAGCGTAAAGCCCAGTCAAGCACTACACCTATGGGAGTAGCCTCATGGGAGAGCCCTTTGATGAGGGAAGAAACCAACCTGGGAAAGGTAATGTATTGGGGGAGGCTCTCTGAAAGAAAGCTACAGGAGACCCCCCTGCTCCATTTGACCCTCGCCCATGATCCTGTTCACATCGTATAAATACATGCAGGAGTGATCCTTCCCTGTGCACGCACACATGGCATGCACGTGAGTGGGATCACCACCCGTGTACATCATGGCACTACAAAGAGGCAGTCAGTCAAAAGAGAAATGGACCAATCAGGTTTATTCGTAAAGCAAATCCAAAAAAAAAAAAAAAGTTTCCCATCATAATTTTGGAACTTAAAAAAGTCTGTCGTACAAGACCGCAAGGCATTTCACGTACAGTGCATTCCTTGAAGATCCCAGGGCCTTCGATCCTGATTGACTCTGAACCAGAAAGGCCAGTTACTAGGGAAACTCTGGCACCATGTGACAAGCTGGGGCTGCTTAGCATATGGGTGTGTCTGTGGGACACATATGTGCCCACAGACATGCATATTCTCCCTTACATTCTATTTGGCTCTTGTCTCCCTCATGGAGGGTCTGTGGGCTGGAAGGAGGGTGCTAGCAAGATGAGGGAGTGCTGTGATGGGGAAGGGGGGTTGGAAGCTGGGTCCACGTGCCTTGCATGGGGAAGAATGGTGGCTTCCAAGTGCATCTTCTCCAGCTGGCAAAGATGCTCTTGAGTGGGTGTCCACAGCCTACTCTTCTTGTCTAGAGAAGGGTCAAATAGAGACTGTTCCTTCCTGTCTCTGCCTCATAGAGACAGTGAAGCCTGAGACTACCCCCTCCTCTGGCCCTGAGCCTCTGCCTACATGTTCCCTGCCCCTGGGGCTCCCACCTTAAACTGTAAAGAGTTTGAAAGTGGACCAGTCCCTCTGGGGGTCCAAGAGCAAGGTACAGATACCTGGGATCGGGGACAGTCTAGGGGGACAGTCTGATGGGCAGTTTCCAGGGTAATCCTGGAAACTGCTTTTTCTTTCAGTCTTGACCTTGAAAAAGGGTCTATGGCTGAGTGGCTGATCTGCAGTCGAAGATGCTTTCCACAGCCAGGACATTCACTTCCTGTCCCAAACTCCAGTGCAGATGGCCAGAAGAGAGAGTAACCAAAGAGGGCCAACCGTCCAAACTGTGAGAAAGACCAGAGGTACAGAACCTCAGAGTCCCCACCCTCCTGCTTGTCTTTCTGACACCTAGGTTCCTACTTGCTTTCAGAGAGCTGGGCCTGCCCAGAGCCCCAGGACACCATATCCCCAGGCCTGCGATGATGGAATGGCGACATGGTCAGCGTCTCAGAGATGGTTTCCAGGCTTTGAAATGAACTGAGATGAACGTCTGTGAGAGGGTCATTTTTTTTTAAACTTTGGAGCAAGGAGAACCTATGTGACCAGGCCCTCTGTCAGCAGGCTGGCTTTTCGGACATCTCCAGACACTTCTGATGTACTTACTGTTCATACCAGCAGCGGGCGCCACCAGGCGCACACAGGACTGGACTGGGATTACTTGGGCTGGGCATTGCCTTGGGTCTGCCCCAAAGGGGTCTGCCCAGTTGGGACCCAGGGGAAAACCTCCCAGGCTAATGGGGGACAAGCCGTGAGAGACACGGTCATGGGAACCAGCACACCCATGCAACAAAACACGGAGAGAAAGGGAGAGAGAGAGAGAGAGAGAGAGAGAGAGAGAGAGAGAGAGAGAATATGAACAACACAGAAAAGAACACCTGTGCCTGGCCTTCAAGTTCATCTCCTTTCTCCTCAGATCTCCGTTTGCCCACATAACCAGTGTGGACTCTACTCTGGGTCCATGCTGCCAGCTCTGCCTTGCAGCTGGGTTTTCTTTGGCCACCTGTGTCTCCCCATCAGTTCTGTTCCCAATTCTGCCACCTTCCCAACCACCCTGTGGTCTAGCACTAGTCCCAGCTACTGTGACCTAGGGGAGGACAGCTGGAGGGTCTAGCCATAGGGGTTTTGGATTCTGGTGCTCAGAAAACAAACTACCCCTCCAAAGACCATCTGAGGCTGCAGCAGTGGCTCCTGCAGGTGGTGGGAGCGGAGCATCTCATACTTTGGCTCTGCACACTGACAGGCAGGAAAGGAGCCAAGCCTGCTACCTGTATCCCTCTGTGTCCCTTATGCCGGGCAAAGGGACCTGTAACCCTGGGACCCCACACCACAAAAGTCTGACTCATCACAGGAGCAGAGATAAGACACACGAGAATGGACATGGCAGAACAGGGGACAGCAGACACTCCAAGCTGCCCAGAGCAAGTGGTTGGCTCCATTGTAAGCAGGGGAAGAAACCTCTTCTGGGAGGCCAGCAGCTGCTCCAGGGAGCTCAGTCCCTGACAATCCCTCCCTGTTCCCCCCAGCTCATGGCCAGGTAGGACTTGAACCCTTGGCAGTCCCTCAGGACAAGATCCCACAAATACTGAGGCCAGTCAAGCCATGGCCCAAAGAAAGAGACTGCAACATTCCTGGGATGGACAGACGGACAGACAGACAGACAGACTGGCTTCACTGAGAGGTGGAGATGAGGGTTAGGAGCTGCTGGCCCAGCTGGAGGCCTGGCTGCAGTGCCCAGTATTCTAGCTCAGCCCCTGACTCAAGCGTTAGGAATGGAACTAGAGAAAGCTCTGTCTGTTTGGGGATCTACTTGACTGCCTCAGCTGAAGGGCCCTGTGGGACCTCAGCTCATCCCCAGCATTCCTATGGGGCCTAGTCTCTACCCATTCTATCTGCTTTCTTACTCTCTGGCTTCTCCCTCACTTGTAGCTCACCTCCAGCCCATGCCCATTCAGGTGTAAGAAGAGGTTAAATAGGAAGGGAGCCTGTGGCCCAAGGATGGGTGAAGACAAACTCCAGGGATTCATACGCTCCCACAGTAGATAACCCTGGTCTCATACACCAGCATCCGAGGTGAGGCTGAAGGTGAGACTGGAATCTTAGAGCCGAGGGCTGAACATCAGAACAGCACCAAAACAGCAAGGGAAAGAGGAGTGTGTGTGTGTGTGTGTGTGTGTGTCCCCAGTACATGGATAATAAT